>ML778780.1:1682780-1694001 GCA_009831015.1 Picea engelmannii | reverse complement strand
AGATAATGAAAATGTATGAGAACTATCAATGCTTGAAGCTTCCTCCATCCTTGCAAGATATCAAACTTCAACACAAAACTTGCACAAAAACCAATAGCTAAATCTCAAGCTATCAATGGCAAACACATGAGCAAAACAAACTTGTGCTCTTATACCACCTGATCTGAAAATAGAAGGTTGACTTGTTATGCTATGCAAGCACCCTCTACTTCAATAAAATAAACTTTACAGGACCTTGCTTCCTGTGTATAAATATGCAAGATAAAATTATGTGCCAAGTTTATGCTTCTTCCTTTAAATGTTTATGTGTGAGAAAATGTTCTTTTAGATGGTTATATATGTACTTTCAATAAATACACAGAAACACAACTTGCAACAAATAAACCATCAAACTCACAACAAGAACAAGATGATAAAGGAGTTCACCCCCCTCCGGGCTACATCTCCTTGAGCCTCCATCAATGGACTTGGCTCTCTGGGATTAATTAGTCAAAAGTTCTTTTACAAGATGCTGCTCAACTCCAATGGAAAAATAGACTGTACCATTGATATTAGAACACATAAAAACCCCAAAAATGACTAATAGAACTCTGAATACGGATCATGGCTCATCTAGGCATGACCTCTTCTACATGTGGCCATAAGCTTCCTTGAGCTTCTCTTTGGAAAAAACACCTGTAAAAGTCCTCAACAACCTTTGAAACCTATCCCAATGTGTTTAGAGCATAACAATTAGCCAAACATGATTATTCAATCACAAAAAACAAACATAGGCTCACCAAAACATGTCCTCCATCAATGAGGGCTTCAAACTCCCTGGAGCTTCTTGAAACTTCAATGGTGAAAAACCTGAAAAAGAAGTCTTCAAATGGCCTTGATAATAGTGTCAATGGATTCATGACGTCCAAAAACCCCTAGCTGGGCTTTTACGACACCTCAATCGGCCAAAAGATGAAGAAGTTAGGCCTCCTCCATTTTCCTCCTTCAAGCTTTCTGAAACTGGTTCGCTAAAATGCACCTCTGTGTGCTTGAACCAAGAACATGCTCCAAAGAACGTGTTTAAACCCAGCACCAAGCATAACTGACAAATGGGCTAAATTGTCGAATGGTTAGCAGAACTAAAACCCCCAACCGTCAAACTCGTGGGCACATGTGGTCACCATAAAACCTTGCGCTATTGCAAAGAGGGGGCTTCGTTCACAAGGCAAATGGATAAATGACACATGGTGGTCATTGTACAACCGTTGAAACCAAATTTAAACCACGTGCCATTGAACGGAGGGCATGGTCATGTTCAAAGGCATAGAACCATGGGTTATATTTAAAACACCATTTAAAAAAATATGCGCGCCAACTCCGTTACACAATGGTTATAAAATACATTGCCACCGTGCTATATGTTTAAACCGCGTGCACAACATATTATAACCATGGTCATATATTAACACATATAACCATGGGTCGGGTCCAGCCCCGGCCCGACCCCCCACTCCAATATACAATATGTTAATTTTAAATAAATTAAAATCCGCATACATTACAAGGAATAACACGTGGTCTATTGGTATGGTGGACTTTGTTAAAGCGCTTACCAAAGGGGGGGGTCACCGGTTCAAATCCGGTCAGCTCCAAAAAAATTTAAACAACAAACCAAGAAACCATTAGCCAATAAAGGGGTGCCACTTGGTAGCCCATGATTGGGCCACGTGGCACCATGCCATTTGCCCAAAATCTACCACGTGTCGCAATCCGATTCGCTCACTGTCAACCAATCAAAAACTACCACGTCACCTATGCCACATCAGCATGTACGATCAATCCGCATCAGCGTACGGTATCTGCCACGTCAGCATCTGTACGGACTGTACGGACTACACAGTCAACACTCATTTTTTTCCCTGTTTGACTTTCCGAACAGATCGCGATATCTCTCGCTCCCGACGTTCGTTTGAGACGAAACGAATTGCGTTGGGTTCATGACGATGAGGGCTACGCTCACGTTCATTTTGAAGCAATTCTGAGAACGTTGATTTTTGGGCTAAAATTTGACCCCTGGTCCAGATTTTGATCAAACTTCTAGGTTGTCAAATATTGGCTTATTAGTGGAATGGTTATGGAGGTTTTTCATCGAGTCTCTGTCTCATCCTTCTATGATAAAATTGGTTGAAAAATTACAAATGAAAATAGGCACTTGTACACAGTCGAGAGCTATCTTATTTTCATTATGGTTTCACTCACTGTGTTTTACCAGCATGGTTTTGATTGCAAATGGAGACACCTGTGTGGTTCTTCCTAGGCCCACTCAGGGTTATGGTCATTTTTAAAAATGATGCATGTGTGTAATGGGTTATGTTCACTTCATATATATTATTTGATCATCGTATATATTACCAATGGTTTTAAGAGGAAGTTATATCCACAGTGATAAGGATCTGGTTTTATGTTTTACTTGACTATTGTTTCACTACAAGATCTTGTCGATTGATATGATGAAGACTGTGTATAATTGGGCATGCTTTGAAGTTTGTTTGCGTTTTAAAATAAGGCTTGTGTATATTTAAAATTGGGCCCGATTGTAAATTGGTAGATAGTGGATGTTGATTATAATCATGTTGCATTATGGTTTATCAGGGATAGAGGTCGAGCATATTGCTGTGCATTTTTTTTAAATTCTTAAAAGGAAGGAAAATAAATAAAATATCAACGCTTTATTAAACAAGACTGTTGAAATGGAAAGTTTGTTTTGTTTATAAGTTATGATTGCACATAATGTTATGAATTGAGAAATTCTGGGAAATTTAAATATTGGAACAACAAACAATTTGGTAGACAATTAAGAAACAATGAATGTTGGTGCTTTTTGGATTGATTTTAATATAGAGTTATGATTATTGATTACATAATTTGTTTTATGAACAATATCCATTATTTTCCCTGTCATTATCTTACTTTTTCTCACATTAAGAATCTCCTCACATTCCCATATTCACTTTGCATGCCCTATTCCTAAAATTAAATGGAAACTTTGTATTACAACAATTAAAGAATGACACAGAGATGGATCACAGTTGATATGATTTGTTAACACATTTGATTGTTTAAATGATTTGTTGAGCAATAATCATTTTCTACTCCCTTTCATTTTATCACTTTTTACGCTTAATACAACCCCCTCAGATATCCCATAACCCTTATTCACATCCTGCTCATTGATAAGTATTAAATGATTTTTATGGATTGGATTGCATGGGTCTGATGTGTTGTTGAGCCAACCTTTGTTTCATATTTAAAAAGATTTCATGTATGGTTTGTTTAATAAGCTAGTTTCTAATAAATGCTACATACAAGATGAGCTTCTTTAGCAGAGGAATCCATGGATGAAATAATAGGGGAAGAGGCAATTGGAACAGAGGCCCTAGAAGGCCAATATTTTCGATACATTTTGATGCAGATCCACAAGAGTTAAACCAGCTCTTCCAAGATGGATTTTTCAATTGTATTGGACAAGGGGTAGTCCAACCTAGGCCAGAAAGGCCTCCCTTCCAGCCCCAACATGTCCCTGGTATCCCTGTCCCCCCTCATGTCTCATTACAAACTGAAGTCCCTAAAAATGATGAATGGCAAGATATTGTTCACCCAACAATCTCCCAACATCGTGGTTGTCCCAATTTGTCTCTACCTACTCCTCCACCAGTTAAACCAAATTTCCAAATTTCCCCTGCACACTCACCTATACAGTCTTCCCACACAAGCAAGAGACTCAAAAACGAACCCCACCACATGCATGATAAAGGAAAAGTTGTTGCTGCCCCCTCCTCTCCCTCAAGTGATTCAACCAAATCCGTTTCATCTCGCATGCACATGAGAGATGAATTATCTCATGTTATCAGTGAGATCAAGCCTAAAGGCTCCACACAGCCTAAGGATAATTCATAAAAGTCAAAGGGAGACAACAACAACAAAGGAAAAATATCCTCCCAAAGTGGAAAATATGGTTTTTGAGTATATTATTGATTGTTGAGAATAGTTGACTGCTGAAGTTTTTGGAAAACATATTATTTTTTGGATATTTTGGATATTATATTTTTTTGATATGGTTTAAAATATCATTGATATTAATTTTCAAATTATGAGAATGATTATGGGAGCCACAAGGAGTGATATGTTTGATTGATTGAATAGTTGTGTTTATTTTTGTTAAGAAAGCAAAGGGAGTCACAAGGGATCCCACCTACTAGTTATTATTTATTAAAGACCCTTATTATTATTATATTAATTCTTCCCCTAAATGAAAAGTTAGTTGAGTTTTAGCTAACTTAACTAAAAGAGGTAGTTGAACTACTTCAACAAATTTTGATTGCTTAAAGGCAAAAGGAGAAGGAAGAACAAGGGGAGAATAGAGGGATAAATGATACTAAGGTCTTATCTTGAGTTTTATTGAGATAGTTCAGTTTTCATTCATTCTTTAATTCATTAAAAGCCTAATTCTCTTTTATGACTGCACGGTCCTATTGTAGAAAACAAGATTCAAGGCTGAATTACATCATTCAGACGCTTATTTTTCAGAGGTGTTGATCTATCTTTGATAGTCTATGTAGAATTGTCTATTTATGAATTAAATTTCATGACTGATAAAGGATATTGTACAGAGTCGAGTGGTGAACAATCTATGGCAAGTTGATCCATCTTTTAAAGTTCAGTTTTTTTACTTTCTGTTAGAATTCCTTTTGTATGGTTTTCATCGGAGACATCTAAGTTTGACTTTGGTCCAAACTCCCTTAGGGATTTTTGTAAAGAGAATGATTCTTTTGATTTCTTAGAATGAAATAAGCGATTTCTGTTCTGTCTCATATGTGTTAATATGTGACTTGGTATTTTTTCTTTTGTCTCCACATTTACTTTTTCATCTGTTATATTCATAAAATTAAATAAAATTGTTGAATTTTACAACAACCTTTTATTTATAAAAAATCCGCCTAAGCCCTTGTAACTAATACTTGTGGATTAGGAAACAAATTTTGAGGCTATAAACATAAGGGGATTATGAAGAGGACCAGACAGAAGTAGAAGAACAAGTTCAGCAAGTGCCTCCAAAGACACCTATTAAACGAGTACAGAAGAATCATCCTTTAGATCAGATTATCGGAAACAAAGATGCAGGAGTTGAGACTAGAAGAAGAATCTGTTCACTAGAACAAATGCAACTAGCACTCTTATCTACGATTGAACCAAACAATTTTAAAGAGGCTAGGAAGGATGAATTTTGGAATAAGGCCATGGATGAAGAATTGGATCAAATAAAGAAGAATGACACTTGAGAATTGGTTCCAAGACCAAAGAATAAGAATGTGATTGGCACAAAGTGGGTTTTCAGAAATAAATTGAATGAAGATGGACAAGTTACAAGGAACAAATCTAGATTGGTATGTAAAGGATACACACGGGTTGAAGGAATAGACTTTGAAGAGACATTTTCCTCAGTTGCCAGAATGGAAGCAATCCGATTGCTTTTAGCTTATTCATGCTCCAAGAATATTAAAATATATCAGATGGATGTGAAATCATCTTGTTTGAATGGGGAACTTGAAGAAGAAGTCTACATTGAACAACCAGAAGGATTTCAGTTGTTAGAGAACACAAATTATGTGTGTAAATTGAAGAAGGCCTTGTATGGTCTAAAAGAAGCTCCTAGAGCATGGTACTCTAGACTGGATAAATATCTACAACATGTAGGGTTCAGAAAAGGAAGTGCATACAACAACTTCTACATCAAGGTAACTCAAGATAACATTTTATTAATTGAAGTTTATGTTGATGACATTATTTTTGGAAGAACTGATGACAAGTTAAGCCAAAAATGTTGCAAAGGATATGTAGAATGAAATTCAAATGTCATTACTTGGAGAACTATCCTTCTTTCTGGGTCTTCAGATATTTCAAAGTAACCAAGGAATTTTTATTTCTCAAACTAAGTATATCAAAGAAATGCTAAAAAAGTTCAGAATGGAAGATTGCAAACCAGTTACCACTCCTATGTAAACCAGTTGCAAGTTGAGAAAAGATGATGATTCAAAGTCTACAGACTAGAGGAAATACAAGTTAATGATTGGTATCTTACTATATGTGAAAACATCCAGACCATATGTAATGCAGGCAGTTGGACAGGTGGCACAATTTCAAGCAACACCAAAGGAATCACATGTATTAATAGTGAAGAGGGTTTTCAGATATCTCAAAGGAGCATAAGAGTTTGGATTATGGTATCCAAAAGGAAAGGAGCTATCACTTATTTCTTATACAGATGCAGATTGGGTAGGTTGGATTGATGACCGATGAAGCACCAGTGGAGCAGTGTTCTACTTGGATGAGTGTTTAGTATCTTGGCTAAGAAATAAACAATCATCAATATCTTTATCTACAACCGAAGCAAAGTATATTGTAGTAGCAGGAAGTTGTACACAGGTTCTATGGATGAAACAAAATCTGAAAGATATACAGGTTGAGTATGATGAGCCCATTCCAATCTATTGTGACAATACAAGCGCCATCGGTATCTCAAAGAACCCGGTGATGCACTCCAAGAAAAAACACATTCCAATCAAGTATCACTTTCTATGGGAACAAGTTGTAGAGAATAACATTAGAGTTGGATATGTGGGCACAAAAGAATAAGTGGCATACATCTTTACAAAACCACTTCCATGGGAAGCCTTTGAGTATATTTGCCAGAGACTCAGAGATTTAAACAAGGAAGAACCATAAAGAGGACAGTTCAGGTTGGGATATTAGTTTCACGAAGAGTTCATTCAGGGGGAGAAACCCCAGATGGAAAGATACCTTTTCCATTGATGACAAAGGGGGATAGATTTATTAGATGCAAAGATAAATTCTTGGAGAAAGAGCATAGAGGCATGGTTCCAGGGGGAGCGATGGTCACAGGGGGAGCATGAGTGACATGACTTCAATATTACATCAGAGTGTTTCCATCAATGCCAAAGGGGGAGATTGTTGATTAATTGGGTTGGGTGTCATTGATGTCAACCCTTGAATAAAGTCTAGTAGCGAATTATGGTAGTACAAAGGTTTGGGTGATGGAACCAAGTTTGTTTGAAGGATAATGGTATGAGTTTTGATATATTTGAAAGTAATACTATTATAGATGGATAGTACATGTCATTCCATTTCTGGTGGTATGTGGAACTTACATAACTCCTCACGGTTAGAGAGTTATGGCCATGTGAAGTTGGAGAACCCTCATGAGTCATCTATAAGCCCCAAAAGGTCAAAGTAGTCAAAGTGTTTGCAAATAAGAAATTATTTAAATAATAAAGTGAAGTGATGAGTGTACTATAAATCAAAGAGGATGAAAAATAAATTATTAAATAATAAAGTTAATGGAGAAATTACTAATTATGGAAAGTGGTTAAGTTAAGTGGACAAGTGGTTATAAGTGGGTTAACCCTAAAATAAGGAAAGTGGGTTAAGATGGTTAGAAGGTAATCCCTTGAGGAATCTACATGAAAGTATAAATAAGAGGCAAAGGTCTCTCATTTAATCACACTTGAACACATTGAATATCTATTGTTGTGTAAGGCTTATTGCAAGTACTCATTGATACATCTGAAGTTGCGAAAGTGTGAGGTAGCACGAAGGGTTGACGATGAAAGTTTCAGAATTAAAATGAATACTAAAAAACCCTAATTTATGAGGTGTACATGGGCTAACAATGTATTAGGGTGCATACATACGCAGGATGAAAATGTATTAGGGCACATACATGAGGGTAAATCCATAGAAACTTGATAAGATGAAGATGCCGAGGTTCTAGGTTCTGAGATCAAGCTCCTAGGAAGGTCTACAGTGATCAGATACATCAGATCTATCCATTGGTTCAAAAGGTATGTCTTATTTACATGAGTAGTTGGATTTTGATGTATGCATGAGAAATGGTTAATGGATATTTGAGGATTCTCCCTAGAGAGACTAGTGGTTGCATGGGATCTTTTGTATAAGTCAGATCTATAGAAATATAGTGCTGGTATAATCAATATTTATCATTGATACTTCTTGTTAGAGTTGAGGCACATCTTGTATTTCCTGGCATATGGCTAAGGATTTTTTGGTACATGGTTGAGATATTGAGTTTGTGAAGTGGTTGATTTATAGAGAGGCTGAATATCAGAAAGGGTTTGATGTCTAGATTATGTGAGGGTTATTATACTTGTTCATGATTACACACACTTATGGCACATGAGTAGAGAGATATATAGATGCTTTGGGTAAAGGTTATGTATGAGGATGCATGCATAGGGTACAATTACAGTATGGATAGAGTGACAGGTTGCATATATATGTGAAAGAAGTTGCAGAGGATCAGAATTTTTTAGAAGAAAGAAAACCCTAGTTTTCAGAAGGTATACACAGGCTGCATAAAAGACATGATGCATACATACACAGGCTGTTGTATAGATAGGGCATGTACATACACATGTTTCATAACTATAGGTCACGTATCCCTAGTTTCAGAAGGCATACACATGATGCATAATAGAAAAGATGTGTACATACACAGGTTGTTGTACGGATAGGGTGCATACATACGCATTTTGTAGAACTACAGGTCATGTATCTGTTGTATTTTTTTTAGTTCAGGTACAAGTTGATTACAAGGTAGTAGTACAGGTTGGCTGCAGGTCAGTGGTACAAGTTGGTATAGTTGTAGAGTGGTATATCTCACAATGATAGTGTGATAGTGGTTCCATCATTCTATTTCTCTGTCAGGGCGATTGGATGGGGCAAGGACAGGTGGTTGTAGCCACCTTCTGGTTGTATTAAGAGAATATAGGGGGTTGTAGCCTCCTTCTGGTTATAGCCAAAGAATTGGGGAGTTGGAGATTCCCTCAGGTTGTAGCCTGAGAAAATAGGGGGTTGGATCCTCCTTCCAGTTGCAGCTAGAAAACAAAGAAAGTTGGTGCTTCCAATGAATGTAATTCTTAAAGACATATAAGAAAAAGAATTATGTGGTTTTCTCCCTCTTTGGGTTTCCACGTAAAAACACTAGTGTACCATGTATGTGTATGATTTCTCATTTTTTCATTGTTTATTTACTCTACAACTATTGGATGATAATGCTACAATGATATAACACTTGCATTTTATGGTTAAAAATGATTAAATTTCTCTATCACTGATTCACCCCCCCTCTCAATAATCCAACAATTTCACAATAGGACAAGACGACCAGTTTGAGATAGTTACCAACTGATTCTGATGGTGGAATCACTATGGCACAAGTTTCTAGCAGCAGAGGGGCACATTCCCTAAGGGGGATCCATCTGGGGTCTAGACACACCAGAAAAGTGGTCGGTCAATCACCAGGTCTGAGAGGCTGAGTAGGGCACACTATTTGGGACAATTTCCAGGCAATTCTAAGAGGTTTATCCACCAGGGAGAACTTTTTAGACTTACATCAGTTGTCGTATGAGTTGTCATAGCCTGCAACAAATCTTCATCACATCCTTTACATTCCACAACATTCTTCTAGTATCAGGTATTATTGTTTTAGTTGCTATTGTATTCCGAATAATATCCTTTTGTCATTTGATCTAGCCAAGTGATTTATTTTACTCAGTCGCATTTGGCATTGTCCTCACAAAGATATCATAATCTAACATTTTCCATATTTTGTCTCATTTATTATCTATACATTCATTTATATGCTACAACAATGAATTATCTACAATAGACATATCCGATTAACAATATTTCCCAGACTAGCCAAGTCAAGAAAATTACAAGGATGTACTACGATACGTGAGGGAGTGCATGACTTGTTAGTAGAACAATACAAAAATGACACACCCAACAGGTTTAATCTAGCCACTACCCATTCCAGAGAGGAAATGGGAGAGCATTTCCATGGATTTCATTCCAAGGTTACCAAAATTCTAGGGAAGGAATTGTATTTATGTGGTGGTATATAGGTTGATCAAATATGCACACTTTTTTTCCATTCCTTCAGACTACAACGCATCTCAGGTGGTAGATATTTGTTGATACTGAGAGGGGGGTGAATCAGTATCAAGTATAATTTAAAACCTTTTTCAACTTATACTTAAACCATTCAACTATATCCAATGAGAAATGAACAATAGTATAAGAGTTACACCAATACACCACAATACACCATGCACAATATATGAGAAATAATCAATAGTTATTGTTCAAGGGAAGTAATGACTTCCAAAGGTAACTACAACTTCCAAATGTAAAGGGAGGGATAAACCTCCAAGAGAAAGATACAATCCTCCAATATCAATAGAGATTTGAACTCTCCATCCTTTCCCCTTCCTTCCACCCAAGAATATATGAGAGATACTAAAACTTTACATTAAATCATCACCATCAACCAATCATCACATAGAACCTGATAATGCTTCTTGAGACTTCTTCAATTTTTGCAATTCTTCAATTCTTGGAGTACTCTGATCCTGTAGATAATATTACTCGATGTATTCTCTGAAACTCCTCTAATTTTCACTCCTTGAATCCTCCCCAAAAAGAGGTTATAGAAAGAATGGTAGTCTTTATTCAATTCTGGTCTATTCAGAATACCCAACTTGTACAGCATGCCCCGCGCTCAATATTTAACATCTGATTCTGAAATTTGCACACAAGAAGCTAAAGTCTATATTATTTCCAATGGAAGTGGTCCCACTTAATTTGGATTTTGTATGAATAAGTTATGACTGTGTTACCCGGAACACCTGTTTATTGACTAGCTTCAGGACTGGTCACAAACCCTATCTTCCATAGAGTGTATCTCCATAATTATAGCGAATCAAGAGCTGAATTTTTTACCAGAGGTACCTTGATATGTCTTCTCAATACCATAGTGATTTCACCATATGAATCATTCTAGAAAACAATTTCTAGAAAAAATGGTAAGATGACCCGAAAATAACATACCTTAGAACACATCACCAAAAGAATTCATCCTCCCTTGAAATCCGGCCTTATTTTCTTCATATTACCTCTGAAATTCGACTTGTATCAAAATGAATGTATAATAATGTTTATTTATACCATTTATGTCACTTCATTTTAACATTAGGACCGACTTGACACTTTCTTATTTTGTAATTCTTTTCTTTAATTATCTTCAGGGCCTACATGTACTTCCTTCTTCAATTCACTTTGTCATCTTCAAAAATTCATTTCT
>ML778780.1:1662771-1680277 GCA_009831015.1 Picea engelmannii | reverse complement strand
GGTCTATTAAGAATACCCAACTTGTACAACATGTCTCGCGCTCAATATTTAACATCCGATTCTAAAACTCGCACAAGAGAAAATAAAGTATGTATTGTTTCCAATGGAAATGGTCCCACTTCATTTGGATTCTTTATGAATAAGTTATGACTATGTTACCTGGAACACTTGTTTATTGACTAGCTTCAGGACTGGTCACAAACCCTATCTTCCACAGAGTGTATCTCCATAATTATAGCGAATCAAGAGATAAACGTTTTACCAGAGGTACCTTGATATGTATTCTCAATACCATAGCGATTTAACCATCTGAATCGTTCTAGAAAAAAAGTTATAGAAAACATGGTAAGATGACCTAAAAATAACATACCTTAGAACACATCACCAAAAGACTTTATCCTCCCTTGAAATCTGGCCTTCTTTTCTTCTTATTACCTCTGAAATTTGACTTGTATCAAAATGAATGTATAATGATGTTTATTTATACCATTTATGTCACTTCATTTTAACATTAGGGATGACCTGACACTTTCTTATTTTGTAATTCTTTTCTTTAATTATCTTCAGGGCCTACATGTACTTCCTTCTTCAATTCACTTTGTCATCTTCAAAAATTCATTTCTCCTCAACCATGAGGATCCACGTGACGTGCCACATATCACCGAAAACAACATGATGTATACTATCCATTCATGGGTATTGTATATGCATGTGCATTGTCCTTCATGTCCAAATACCTTTATCAATCTTGCGGTCCAAAACCCGTGACTAGGGTTGACATCAATGACAACAACCAATCTTCCAACAATATCTTCTTCAGGGAAGTGTTGAGACTCCATGGTCTTCTGAGGAACCTAGTCAGTGATGGGGATAAGAGGTTTGTCAGTACGTTTTGGCAGGAGATATTCAGATTATATGGGATGAAGTTGACACCTAGTACTAGCTATCACCCCTAGACAGACAGAAATACTGAGTAGTGAACAAATGGGTAGAAGGGTACCTAAGGAACTATGTGTCAGGACAACAATGAGCATGGATAAAATGGTTGGATATTTAGGAGCACTATTACAACACCACTCATCACATGTCCATCGGGATGATTCCATTCCGGGTGTTGTATGGATATGACACCCCATTATTTCTAGATTTGGCATTTGGAGAGAGTAGGGCTCCCAAGGCCAAAGACTGGTTGTAGGAAATTCAGGACATATTGAGGATCCTAAATGAGAATTTGTAGGTTGCTTAGAAAAGTAATCTTGAGGATCCTAAAAAAGAATTGAGGATCCTCAATTGATTACTTTTCTTAGAAACCTACATATTGAGGACCCTAAAGAAGAATTTGAAGAAAAGTAATCTTGAAATATAATAGTTGGTTCAACTAGCCACAAGAATACAAAGAAGTATCATTGAGATTTTCAGGGATTGTCTAGTAAATATAAATGGAGTGAATACCAGTGTTGATATAAACATCATACCATTAGGATCATATGATATCCTAATTTGAATGGATTGGTTGGACAAGAACCATGCTATCCTATATTTCCACAATAAGATATTTACATGTCTTGATGAAGAAGGGAATCATAGCACCGTGAAAGAAATTCCAAGACCCATATCTATCAGGGAGATTTCAACCTTACAACTAAAGAGATGTTTCAAAAAAGGATATCAATTGTATGCAGCTCATGTAGAGGATCTAGAAAAGTCCAAAGAGCCAGGACTTGAATATTTTCTAGTATTGCAAGAGTTTGAAGATATTTTCAAAGAAATACTATGTTTGCTACCAAAGAGGGATATATATTTCTCTATTGATTAAGTACCAGGAGTTTCCCCATTATCAAATAATCCTTACAGAATGAGTACACCATAATTAAAAGAATTACAAATGAAACTATAAGAATTGTTGAAGAAAGGGTACATACACCCAAGTGTTTCACCTTATGGAGCACCAATACTCTTTGCAAAAAATAAAGACAAAAAATTGAGGCTGTGTATTGACTTTAGATAGCTGAATAAAGCCGATGTGAAGAAAAATAACCCTCTACCCATAATTGATGAGCTATTTGACCAACTAAGAGGAGAAAATATATTCTCAAAGATAGACTTAAGATTGATATATCACCATGTGAGAATCAAGGAAGTAGACATCAGTAAGATATATTTTAGAACCAGGTATATGCATTATGAGTTTGTAGTGGTGCCATTTGGACTAACCAATTCCCCAACTGTATTTATGCGCTTAATGAATGGAATATTCAGAAACTATTTGGAAAAGTTTGTCATTTTTTTCTTGGATGACATACTTATTTATTCCAAGTCAGAGGAAGAGAATGAAAATCATTTGAGAGTGGTACTACAGTTACTCAGGTAACATTAGGTATACGCCAAGCTGAGAAAGTGATATTTTTACCAAGAGAAGATCCATTATTTGGGAAACAATATTTTAGAGGAAGGTATAGTAATAGATCTAGAAGATATTGAAGCCATCGTAGGATGGCCAACACCAAGGAATTTTTTCAAAATTAGACATTTTATGGGATTATCTGGATACTACAGGATATTTGTAGCAGAATTCTCTAAGATTGTTCATCCCATCACTTATTTACAAATGTAATACCCTCATATGGAAATTGAGTATACAAATGTATATATATTTATATAGGATGCTGAGCTAGGTTGTTTTGGGCCAAATTGCATTGTATGTATAAATGTTTAGGCTAAGGTACCTATTATAAGATTGGTGAACTTGTAAGCTTTGGCTGATGATCCAAGATTTGTATTTTGTGGTCACATTACCATAATTAATAAAATACATCACTATTGCATACCTTAGGATGGAAAGGGTATGGGGAGGATAGGAATCCACAAGAGGGAAAGGGGGCTAAGGGACTTATGAGAGGGTATTAAGATAGGGGGCTAATACAAGTAATATGATAAAATATTCCTTAAAAATTCCAAGCCTAATTTTATGTCATGCTTACATTTTATCCTAAGTCCTTGGAGGTGGGATGAGTTCCCAAGAGAGGGGAAGTAGTTTCATGTTCCACTTTTCAAGTTGTTGGCACGCATACTTAATACTTGGGCTTAGTGTGTCTAGGGTTATTCTATCAATCGTTCGAACTGTTGTTGGTATGGGAGAGGAACTGTGGTCTTATTGGTGAGTGGAAGTGATGGAAAAGAATGGAACTGCAATTTGTTGGAGCTAAAACCCTATAAATCCTTGGTGGTTTGGGTGTGAAGAAGTAGGTTGTCGGGCATATGGAGCATGACTCCTTGAGTGGGAGGATTTCTGGGATAGTTTTCCCTATTTTCTATCCTTGTGGGTGTTTGTAATCTCCTTGAGAGTAGCATTGTGTTCCAATTTCCACAGAACACTGAGACTTCCTGGACAACCTATTGTTGTATCCCTAGAAGGGAAGTGGAACTACTAAATGTTTTTTTAGCAATGAAGGGGTACACTTCCTTGGGTGGGTGAGGCTGAGGGGAATGAGAGGCTATGCAGTGGAACTGTTGTTGGAGTTGTTTCCATTGGCCTGGTATTTTGCTGAGTGTTGTTAGACCTTAGTGGGACTGGTGAGAGTACCTTTTCCATGGTGGAGTCATAGGTCTGGCTCAAGGGTGACCTATTTTTGAACAAAAAATTCTATGTTGGGAGGAACATCATAGGTCTGCATCTAGTTGGTTATTCCCTTTAAATATAAATTCCATATTTAAACTTTGTATTTCTATGCATGATGTGTGTATGAAATGTGTTAATTTATTTTATGTTCATTAATTAGGATGTATTTGAAATTTATGAATTCTTGGAAATAATAATTATTCTTTAACATGATTTATGCATGGTTTTGTATGCTTGGCTAGGCTATATAATAGCATATTATGCAGGGAAGACTATACATAGGTCTTTACAGTGCCACACTGGGCATAATTATTGATGGTATCAGAGATAAACATTTTGTGTGGCGTGCCTTAATTAGTGGTTGGAGATGATACATTGTGGTATCATAGATAATGTTACAACATTTGGGATATATCGTTCAAGAACTAGGAAGAAACTAAATAATTTTCAGAGCATTTCGGGTGTAATTGGGAAAAAATCCCAACTTCTGTAGTAGAATTTAGTGAGAAAATTGATGTGGGAGTATATAATGGTTGGTGTAGAGGTTTAATTGACCATTAAGGGCCTAAATTAATTGTGGAAAGCTAATTTACAAATCTTCCATGGTGGCCAGGGAAGAGAGTTTCAAATTTTGGGCATTTTTGGAAATTTTTGAAAATTTGAAATTATGGAAAATTTGGGGATTTTCTATATAGATGGCATCAAGATGATGTGGGGGTGAGAGGTGGCAGTCAAAGTATAGGTGATAGTGGAGTGTATGGGAAATATGAACCTCATGTGCTGACACATCATACCCTGGGACCTATGGGTCAGATGACAAAACCTGGAGGGAAAAGCTGAGATCATTTGGAAATTTGAAGATCCAAAAGTTTTGGAAATGGAATTTTAGAAAAAATATGGATCTTGGATGCTTGAGAATATATGAAAATATAAATATATAGAGGATTATTGAAAATGAGTCCTTTTAAAAACTTGTATGACCGGATCCCATATTCCTTTGCAGTTTAGCAACTGAAACCTCATGGCGGAACCAAGACCTCAAGATGGGGCTAAGAAGTTGGAACCTTGACCAATAGAACTATGACATTTGGACTAGAAGATATCCATAGTTCTTGCAAAGGAGGTATTTTTTTAAATTCCATATTATGATGTGGAAACTAGTAAAATAAAACGGTGTGGAACCCGACGATGGAACCAATGCATTCAGAATGGAAGATATCCAAAAGTTTGAGAAGTTCTCGATCCCGATATCCAAAAATATGGGAAATCCTTAAAAAGGATTTTTGGAAAATGCCAGATGTCAGATCTTGGATGCCACATTGGCAGGCCATGATATATTCCATGTTATATTATGGTGACACATCATCCTATGGTGTCATAAGTGCCACATCAACATTCCACATCTATAGGCTGAGTCAGATGCCATGTTAATTGACATGCTAGAATTTGTTGTTGGAAGTGCCATGTTATCATGCCATGTCATCATTCCATGTTAGATGACACGTCAACAATATGGATTCATTATTAGGACACAATGGTAGGCCATAAGGTGGAGATCGGATGGTCATAACTAGAAGGTGGAGCCATGACCATCCAGAAGATATTAAAAATGGACTTTTACCAAATCACCCAATCCTAGATGTTAGGTAGGCGTACATGTGTCCTACCACATCAACCAATCACCACATTAGCATATGATATATCACCAAAGAACCTAAAGCATGAATATCGAGGTGGCATGAGCAGTCAAGATTTGATCTTGGTAAAATATTGAGTGGTGTAACCCGGTAGCAGAACCAGATTCATCTGGAGATATGGAAATCTAGATAAATACTAAGTGGGACTTTTGAAAAAGTTTGAGATGACTAGATGTTGGATATCAGATGGTAGAATGGTTTGGTGGGATCCAAACCATCTGTATATCTGAAGATCTAGTATTTTTCAATAAATGGACCTTTGGGAGAATTTCGAATGCTGGATGTGGAACTATGATAGGTTATAACTTTAAACCTAAAGATGGAAGGGTCAAGTGCTAGGTAGGTGGACACGTGTGGGAGCCACACAAGAATTTGAGTGCTAGGTGGAGCCCATTTATTGGGCATATGTCAGTAGGGGTAGGTGAATCAATAGGTGGTAGGTGGAATTCAAGTACATGTGGGACCTGTACTCATAAGGGAAGTAATCTAGAAATATTGGATTTCAAGAAAAGGGGACTTTTAATAAAGTTCTGGATCCTAGATTCCTAGATTTCCGAAGTTCTTGAATGTGTCGAATGGCTAGATATGGAACATCATGATATCTGGACCTGCATTAACTATGAGGTGGTTGAGCCTTCTATCTAGCATGAAAGAAGGGTGATGGTAGGCAGTAGTGGAGCAATACATGTGGACCTAGCTACCACATTAGCAGGGTGCCATGCCAGCAATAATATGACATATTTTTGAATTTTGTTTCTAAAATTTGGGAAAAGAGTAAAAAATTCAAAAAACCATAACTTTATGCTTATAGCTTAGGCTTGAGAAAACAAATAGCCACTGGAAAGATAAGGAAGAACATAATCAATCTGTTCACCTAGAATTTAGAGATGGGTAGTAGATTTCATCAACAAGGAAAAATAAGGTTTTTTGTGGCCTTCAAGTATTGGGAATAAAGTGTGAGTTTCTAGGGTTTTCCGTTATGTCTAATCTATTTTTTTTTTGTTGGTTACAAATTGTAAAGAATTAAAGTTACAAGCAGATCAATTCAACATGAAGATCAGTGAGATAGAGGATACTCATGAGGATGGATTTATGGGAATGAATTTCATCCTGGGATACGTTGAGACTGAATCCAATGGGAACAAAGAGGGTGAGGTAGGAAGTATTGATATGGTGGAGACAATAAAGAGTATACAAAGAGATGTTTTGAGATACAAATAATATAATGAGAGGTTTATGAAAGATTAAGACCAACAAAACAACATCAACACTAAGTTATTGCATATCTTGGACAATTTACATAAGAACATGGATAAGGAATAATATTCAATGAAAGCATAAGATCACATATCTCATACCAAGAAAAAATAATCTAGTAGTGCTGGTAGATATCATCATCACTCACTAAGACACTCAGTAGCAAGAGCATGGAGCAATTCAAGTTTATCTCATGTCAGGAAACACAATAGGAGGACTGGAGTGGATGAAATACAAGGGGAGATGAGAAATATCAAGCCTCCTACCTTTGACAGTGAGCACAAGAATGATGCAGATGTAGAGGTATGGTTTCTAGGTATGATGAATTATTTTCAGTTGGATAATTATTCCTCATATGAAAAAGCCAAAATCGCTACTTATCAGCTAAAGGGAAAAGAATCAATGTGGTGGGACCAACTCATGCAAGTAAAACACATTGATGAGAAGAATATCACCTAGAGAAAGTTTATAAAGTATGTCTAGAATAATACTTGTCTTGACATTATTATGACTCAAAGATGAAGGAGTTATTTGAAATCAAACTTGGGAGGATGACCATGGATGAATATTAGAGGGTATTTATAGAATTTTTGAGGTATGTTGACCTCATCAAGGATGAGAAAGTTAAGATACAAAGTTTCCTAAGTGGGATACCTATACAGTAAAAATATATAGTATGATGAGCTCAAGACATCAAAGGAAAAAATAAGGAGAGACAAGTGCCTTAATGACAAACATAAAGGAGCATTAACGTTTCAGAGAGCTTGGGTTGACAAGAAGAAATGAAATATGGAGAAAAGAAGGAAAGGGTTCAAGCCACCTTTCCTCATAAACAATCCTCAATGAAAACCAACACATAATGAGTCCAAGATGTTAGAGACTTTGGGGAAAAGACCAAGAAAACAACCCATTAAATGTTATGGTTGTGAGGAGATCGCCTGTACAGAGACTTACCTCATAGAGGAGAAATGAGGATTGTGCACAATATCAAAGAGGATGATACCATTGAAGATGTTGGAACACATATAATCCTGAACTTTTGAGCTTTACATTCTCCACATCATGAAATTATAATCTTTCCCAAAATGGTAACTTAGAAAGAACTTTCGAATTTTAAATCAAATTCAGTTCTGGTTAATCAGTAATAAGGCACATGTGATATTTGTCGTTGATGAATTTTTCCCATTTGATCAAATGATCCAAATTTCTCCAGAGTTTTGGATCCACCTGATGGTTAATAACGTGAATCACTAAAGGTCGCTTCACACTTCGGGCATTTTGATAAATCTTAACGATAAAAGTCCCAAAACCCGAAAGTGTATGTTCATCACTTTTCCTAAACCTTTGAAGGACATGAGTCATGGTACATGTGTATATTTTGAGTCTTCCCTGAGTTAACACGTGGCACCTTCCTATTCTCCGACACATCACTACAGGAGATGACCCTTCAGAAATATAGCAAAGAACTAATTCATAAATCACTGAAGCACCAAAATTTCAAAGGATTAAAATTTAATTAATTAAGTTGATCATGGTCAAGAGATGGTTAATGAATTCACACTCTGGGGTTCGAACATTTACCCTTCATCATATCCTAAAATCTCCGAAGTCTGAATCTCTGAAACACTTAAAGTTAAATATGATTAATTAAGACTTAAATTGATTACCAGATAATTAATCACTTTGCAGTTTCAAGTTTCAGAGGTTTTCTCTCAAGCTACTTTTAAAGTTATCGAAGTTCAAACTACCGAGACATTGGAAATTAACGCACTTTTTAAACATGATTAATTAAAGTGTTAAAAACAATTATCCTGATACTAACCTTCGCAGATTCAGAATTTGGATAATTCTCACTCTGTCTCGTCTAAATTTCCCGAACACGAACAATCGAATATTAATGGCATTTATGACAAATTAACGATAATATTTTTTAACGTGGATTGCAGATCTCCAGGTATAATTTTCCATTAAAGTTAATAAATTTTCCATTAGTAAAGATATACTAGAATCAATGCATATGATATGAATAAAATACTTCGATTTTGAATTTCATTTTCATCTTCCACAAAGTAGTAAGTTTTATCTGATTGAGAAGCTCACACAATTCCTCTGCAATAGGTAATCTCGTTCTTTTCTCTCGATATCATGGAACGATGAAAGATGATGAAGAAAAATGATGCAGTTGTTGAAGGTTCAAATCCGAATGCAGACGTTCTCTCAGACACTACGCTGTGAGCTATAGACTCTGGTAAATCTTGGACACAGGTGTTCGAGATTCTGGAACATGAGATTATAAATTTCCCAAAAGATTCTGGCGATGAAGTGGATGATACTCACGGATCTAAAATCATATATATATCCCATTCTGATCTACAGAAGATAGTTGTGCAACCGAGAATCATGTCATATAATGACATGATAAGCTAGGCCCTAGAAAACGTCATTGCATTACTGATCATGGTTGGAAGGATAGATGGAAACTGGACTGCAATGACTAAGATATTATGCCGAATTATTAAGATGACCAAAAGACAGATGTGTCCGGCCTAAAGGAATGGGGAAAGGAAGCGTTTCTGCCAGTAGACAAAGAGATAGAAGAGATTTGCAACGAATCTCATCATTCTACATGCATTGTTTTCTTATTTCAAATATTTTCTATTTTTAATTATAAGAAGTCCAACCGTTTTGAGTTATGACAGTTTTGTATAAATACATATATTTAAGATCTATTAGAGGATGCTTATTTCTGTATGTAATAGAGAAAACTCTCCTTTGAGTATTAATACAAGTGCAGACAGAGATTCCAAATTTTGTTTAGTTTGGGTTATGTGTTTCTCCTGTATTTCCATATTTCAACATTTCTCTATGCATTTCCTTGATAAATGTTTGATTTCAATTTAGTATCACAACTACTATAATTGTATTATATCAGTAATTTGTTAAGTGAGAAGTTTTTCCTTTGTATTTACTGTGAGTAAAACAAGACCTACAAGCTATGTGAATTACTGTACTTTATACTTTGTTCAATGGTGTGCTATCTATTTTCTTCCACTACGATGAGGTAAGATTCCTCAACAATTGATGCCTTACTCTGTTTGACAGTTTTGTAAATTCCCCCACAACATTTGATATTAAAATTGTGACTCAAACATGAAACACGACCTCTCTGCTACCATATTGTTATTTTCGTTTAAGGATCTTCTCTCTTATAACTAAAGGTAGAAAAAACAATCTTTAAAAACATTCTCTTCAAAATTTCCTGATGCCTGACATTACTCTTTGAGCCTTAAGTTTAATCTCAGGAACAACATCTTTTTGGCGCCATTGCTGGGGATGGAGAAACGAAGTTATTTTTCCCTGGGAAAATGACAAGGTAAATTTCTATCTTTGATAGTGAACAAAGATTGAATACACAAGTAAGGCTTATTTTTATCTTTAACTTGGAGACTTCACCACAGATAAAATGGCATTCGATCGAAAGAATACCAGAAATAATCCAGACGATAAGAATACCACACTAGTATCAGATCCCAAAAGGTTGTTGAAACCAAAGGGATACCTCAAATCGACTACTGCATCAACGGGTAAAATATATCAACCCAAATTTGCACAATTTAATGCTAAGGTTCCAATTGAAGAACTAACCCCTGAAGTGATCCTTAAACAAGTAACCTCTGCGGAGGCTTCAACTAGTAAACCCGAGGCAAAGCTTGAGAACCTGGAGGTAATTGTACCCAAGATAAAGATTGATATTGACTCGACTAATACTCCTAAGGGTCAGAACAAAATATCCCTCTCTTTACACACTATCATTAATACTCTGTCGAACCCATCCTTTCCCGAAGTAAAGGTTTCAGTTCTCTGAAACCATGAAGAACATATTTTATACCCTAATTCATCCCCTATCAGGTATCCTATTTATACATCTTGTAAGTCTGAGGAAACCAATCCACATTTCCCTTTTCCTCCTCTTCTATATTTTTCATCTCCTAACTATATTTTTCCAAAACTTCCTTTGCCACATCCCAAAGAAGTTGAAAGGTCACCACTTCAGTCCCTTGAAGTTTTTGAAAATCCTCTTTTTCCCCAAAGTCCATCCCCTAGACTTCCAATGGCTGCTGCTAGAGGAGGTGGTGCCGGAGGTGGAGGAGCAAGTGGACAAGGTCAAGGACAACCTCCACCCCCTAGAATTTTTTCCAAGGTAGTTTCCAGATACGCTCCCTTGGTCCTCCATGTCGTCCTTCATGATTTTCCTAAGAATTATATGAAGAAATTACCAAAATTTATGTTAGAAGGAGATTTAACCGCAACCGAGCACATAGCCTTTCTCGATCAGTTTGTTGGTATCCTTAGCATTGAGCATGAAGATGTTTACTCAATTATTTTAGTACAAACCTTTGAAGGACAAGTAAGAACCTAGTTTTGAGGACTCCCGATAGGATCCGTACGGTCATATGATGATCTAGAAAATGCTTTTTTAAGACAGTGGGGAGAAAAGAAAGACCATCTCTATTATTTGACTGAATTCGAGGCTTTAAGAAAAAGGAATTCTGACTTGGTTCTAGAATTTACTCAAAGGTTCAACAAACTGTACAATAAGATCCCAGTTGAATTTAAACCCTCTCAACCTGCAACAAAGGTAACTTTTCTAGGGGCTTTTGAACCTGATTTTTCCCTCCTCTTAAAAGAAATAAGATCTGCCACTCTAGCAGGAATTCAATATGATGCCATAGAAATCGAATCAAATATGATGGCATCTAGTAAATTAAAATCCAAAGTTGAGATGAGAACTAGAGAACCTAGGCGTTTCAAAGAATAGGCAGGGCCATCTGGATCTGGAAGTCCACAGAAGAAAAAATGGATGAGATGGATAAAATAATTAAATACTTATCAAGCAAAATATCCAGGATGGAATTAGACCAAGACAAACCTGATCCGTTCGATAGAAATCAGTTCAGGAGAAACCTTAACCCTCAGACGTAATAAAGACAGGTAAAAAATGAAGATCAAAAGATCCAAGCCCCTTTTAAAACTAAAAACTTTATGCAGAGGAATGACATGAAAAATTATGAGGAGATGACGACCTGGAGCCTCATTTAACTAGACAGGAATATGAAAAGTCTCTAGACCTAGAACCCCTGTTTAATAATGAGGAAAGTATTAATAATTTGGGAGAATCTGCATATCAAGGACTTGCCAACTCGGTAATGGCCGAACTCCAACAAAATTACAATTTAAGGCCTAGAGAAACAAATCCTACAAATGTTCCACTGAAAAATATTTTATCGAGAAATAAAGTGAATGAGGTAGCTGTTACTAAACCATTAGTTGAAACACAATCTTTTCGAAACAAAAACAGTTGAAACAAGAGAAACACAAACTAAGAAAACAAAGAATATAGAAGCACAATATCTAACCAGAGAAATAAAAAAAAACAACTGGAGGTTTCAGTTTAGAAAATGAACTTAATAAAATTAAAATCCCCATGCCCCTGGTTGAGCTTGCCAAAAATACGATTTATAAAAAATAGATTGCTAAAATTATAAATGTTTTTGATGCTAAATGTCACGCAAATGTTATCAATCTACAAGATGAAATACCTATGATCATGTTTGGTCCACACATAGAAAATACTAAGGATTTTGTTGCTCTATTTTATATTACAGTAACTGTGCACGACCACTTTCTCCACAATTGCATGTTAGATTCTGGGGCCTCTCATAATTTAATGCCTAAAATTATCATGGAAAAATTAGGCCTCGAAATCACTAGACCTTATCAAGAGTTATACTCATTTTATTCCAGAAAAGTTAAGTGTCTTGGCATGATCAAATATTTGGTAGTAAATATTGCACAGATCCCTATAAAAAGTATCCTTATGGATGTATTCGTCGTTGATGTCCCTTCCAAGTACGACATGATGTTATCCAGGTATTGGGGTGCCAAATTAGGAGGATCACTTCAGCTGGACATGACTTACGCTACGATCCCAATTTTTGGTGGACAATTTACTCGACTGTATATAGAGACTAGACTGGCATATACTGTAAGTGACCCCCAAAACCCAAACAATTACCCAGTCTATGTTGCCGATCAGGACTTAGGAAATTGTATATTATCAATAGATGATAATTTTGAAGCATGTACAAAAGAAGAAAATAAAAAAATAGAAAAAATAAAGAAAAGTGTAAATAGTAGAGAAGGAATGTGGAAAATTTTTTTTGATGGCACTTTGTCCTGTGAAGGAGAAGGGGTCGGAGTGTTATTTGTAGCACCAAGAGATGAGTACGTTATCCCCTTCTCATATATATTACAGTGGGAGTATGATTATACAAATAATGTATGTGAATATGAAGCTCTAGTCTTAGAATTAGAAGCTGCCAAAAAGTTAAAAATTAAACATCTAATAGTCTATGGTGATGTAGAGCTTATTGTGAAACAAATAAAGCAGCAATATCAAGCCAATAATCCAAGGCTAAGATCATACAAAAATTGTGCTTGGGATTTGATAGAAAATTTCTTCTTTTCCTTTAACATTCACTCCATTCCTAGAATGAAAAATCAGTAGGCTGATTCTTTAGCCAAAGCTGTGATGACCTTTGTACCACCTACTGTCCTAAAACTGAAGTATCATATAGAAATAAGACACAGAACTTCGATCCCAAATAATTTTCAAAACTGAAAAGTCTTTGAAGACGAAAAACAAATTAAACAATTCCTTGAAATGGTTGATATATTATTTGAGACTCACATAGACTAGGAAAACTGGAACGATCCTATTTGGGTCATGCAGGAGGGTAAAGACCTTGAAAAGTTTTAGGATAAGATAAAAAATCATCGTATGCTTGTGCTTAAGAATAACCAGATCCCTAGAGGTCTGATTCCCTTAGAGAGATTATTTTACCATGATGAGTTACCTTTGAAATCTACCTTATGACCTCAACCCGAAGAGTTGAGGACTGTAATATAGCAATTGTGGAAAATCCTAAGCTGGTCAAAATATCTAAATACCTTCTAGCCCAAATGAAGAATAAGTACCCGAGTTGCTTAGACAGTATAAAGATGTCTTTGCATGGTCCTATGATGATCTAAAAACTTACAATACCTCTGTAATTGAACATAAGATTCCTTTGAAGCATGGTATCAAACCTTTCAGGAAGAAGCTTAGACAGATAAATCCTATCCTCCTGCCAGTGATAGAAAGGGAAGTCAAAAATATTCTCGATGCAAAGATTATCGTTCCACTCAGGTATTCTGAATGGGTAGCAAATTTGGTACCTGTCAGGAAGAAAAGTGGAGAAATAAGGCTTTGTGTAGATTTCAGAAATTTAAATCGATCATCCCTCAATAACAACTACCCACTACCAAAAATGAATCATGTCCTAGAAAAAGTAGTTGGAGCTAATAGAATGTCCATGATTGATGGTTTTTCAGGATACAATCAAATTGTTGTCCATGAAGACGACAAAGAAAAAGATGAATTTACCACTACGTGGGGAACTTTCATGTATGATAAAATGTCATTTGGTTTGATGAACGCAGGGGTTACTTTCTAGAGAGAAATGGATATAGCTTTCATCAGTGAAAGAGACAATTTTGTTGTTATTTATCTTGATGTTTTGACAGTTTTTTCCAACTCTGATGCAAAACATCTGATAAACCTTAAACAAACTTTCGAGAAATGATGGAAATTTAGTTTGTCTCTTAATCCTAATAAATCACAATTTTATATGCAAGAAGGTAAGCTCTTGGGTCATATAGTGTCAAAGGAAGGATTCAAAGTTGATCCTAAGTGAGTCGAGGCTATAGATACAATTAATATTCCTAGGATCATAAAAGAAATTCAATCTTTTTTAGGAAAGATCAACTTTTTGAGAAGATTCATTCCCAATTTTGTTGAAATAATTAAAATGATTACAGATATGTTGAAGAAAGACAACAAAGTGAAATGGACTGTCGAAGCTAAAGCATAATTCGAGCGAGTCAAGAAAGCTATAGGCGAAGCACTAGTGTTAGTCATTACAGCCTATACCAAGGAATTCTTGATCTTCTCTTTCGCTTTCGAACATACTATCGCGACAGTTCTCCTGCAAAAGAATGAAGAAGGTTTTGAGCAACCGATAGTCTTTTTCAGTAAAAGCCTAAGGGATGGAGAATTAAAATATGATATACTTGAAAAATAAGCTCACGCAATGGTGAAAGCTCTCAAAGATTTTAGAACATATGTGTTTCACTCCAAAATAATCGCTTACATGCCAACAAGTGCTCTCAAAGACATCTTGGTCCAACCAGATAGTGACGGAAAACTAGGTCGGTGGTTAGCTAAAATTCAAGAGTTTGATCTAGAAGTGAAACCGACCAAACTAGTCAAAGGTCAGGGCCTGGCGAAATTGTTAGCAGAATCAAATTTCAGGGCACTCGGAATAAACCACCTGGAATCACATGGATATATCCCAGATATAGAGGAAATTGATGAGAAAACCCCTACATTCTAGATTGAAGATAAATTTTCTTCCTCTGCTTGGTATCACGATATTGTATCATACTGCCTTACCCTTCAGTGCTTGAGTGACATGACTCCATCCAAGGTGAGAAATTTGAAGCTGCATGCAATTAAATATTGTATTATTGATGGCCAGCTATATTAGAAGGATCCTCTAGGTTTCTTGTTAAATTTCTTAACATAATCTGAAACAGAAGGCATCATAAATGAATTTCATGAAGGAGTGTGTGGAGGACCCCATGCCTGGAGGGTGACTGCCTATAAGATTTTAAGAGCCGGGTATTATTGGCCAGATTTATTTCCTGATGTAAATGCTAAAGCCAAATCCTGCAAATCTTTCCAACTGTTCTCTGGTAAGCAAAAGCTCCTTGCATTACCTTTAGTCCTTGTCAAAACAAAATCTCCTTGCATTACCTTTAGTCTTGGTCAAAACAAAAGCTCCCTTTCAACAATGGGGTCTAGATTTCATTGGAGAAATTAATCCATAGTCGAGCGCCCAAAATAAGTGGATTTTAACCGCTACTGATTACTTCACGAAGTGGGTCGAATCCATTCCTACTCGGAACACCACAGATTCAGTGGTAATAAACTTCTTGGAAGAGAACATCCTATTGAGATTTGGTTTCCCTCGGAAGATAGTCACTGACAATGCCCAAGCTTTCAAATTTATGGAAATGGTCAATTTCTGCAAAAAATAGAACACAGTGTTAGGACATTCTACATCCTACTATCCTCAGGGGAATGGGTTAGCTGAATCATCCAACAAGATCCTGGTTGACAGAAAATAAAAAGTCTTGGCATGTTCACTTTAAATACGCCTTATGGGAAAATCGAATCGACACCAAGAAATCAATAGGCATGTCCCCTTTACAAATGGTTTATGGTACTGAAGTCATCCTTCCTATCAACCTCGCTATTCCTATGATGAAGCTCTGGAAAGACGCAAATGAAGAGCTAAATGACGTTACAAGAAGGATAAATAAAATAATCGAAGTCCAACAAAATAGTTCCGAAGTAGTTGACATACTTCAGAAGTACCAAGATAATATGAAGGCACTTTTCGATAAAAAGTGTTATAACCCTAATTTACACTAGCTATTCTTACCTGGCATCAGGCCATTTCATGTTACATATTTTTCCAAGCCACCACTGAAACAATTTCTTAAAAACACCCTCTTTGAAAGCATACGCGCCCTGCTCCACTACTGCACATGTGTATACACTAGCTGACCCACTACAGCCCGCGTATACCTACAAAAGCACGAAAAATGGAAAGTTGGTGATGGAACACACAGTTTTGGTTAATTTACCTAGATTGTTTGATTTCCCATAGCCAGTCACTCAACCAAATAGCTAGCCTTTTCTAGCCTATAAAAGAAGGGGTAGGGGTCCCATTCAAGGAGAGAAAAATAAGAGTAAAGAAACACTACTCGATTTTGCATTCCCCTTGTCCCAACCTTTTGCAATCATTGTGTGAAGATAAGCATATATGAAAGTAGTTGGAGTATAGTTGAAGAGGAGCCCAAGACTCGATTCAAGGAGCAGTGGCCGATTTAAATATTGTAAGGTATTCTTGTGAGATTAATAAAATAAGTACTTTTCCCGTCCCGCCATATGAGGTTTTCATTGTTTAATATTGATTATATGATTGATTAAATCTCTAACCCATTAGTTTATAGATAAAATGAATGTGGAGTTCTTTGTTTGTCTTTTGTGAATGTAGGTCAGCATTGGGAGGAGAGTTGCAGTCAAAGAGAAACCAAGCGTGAAAAGGATCGACATCAAACACAGAAACTAAGGTACATAAACTTGATCTTTTTAACCTTGTATTTGCATATGAATAATGGGATTTATGCTTGGGATGATGGTAAGAAGTAGGAAGCTTTAGGTCATTTATGCATGCATGATAAAACCCTTAATGCTAGTCCATAGGGGGATTTCCCACCCACAATAGAATTGGCGATTGTATTGGGGAGTCTGTTGATTAAGGTTGGTTGTCATTGATGTCAACCCTTGAAGAAAGACCCATAGCACAAAGTTTTGGGTAATGGAACCAATAGTGTTTGATGTAAATATGACTCATTATTGTTTTTTCATGGTTGATAAGAAGTAAATATGGATGAACTCCAAAGTGGTCCCCTTATGGTGAAAGCCCTCACGGGAAGACGCTTTGTGGAGTAAGAGAACCCATGCTTAATTATGGAATAACGAGATGAAGGAAAGTGAATTTGTCAGGTAAAATATCCTATATGGATAGTTATTATTATTTCACTTCCGGTGGTATGCGGAACGTCACATAATTCCTCACGGTTTGAGAGTTATGGCCTTACGAAGTTGGAGGACCCTCATATATCATCTAGAAGCCCCAAAAGGTCAAAGTAATCAAAGTGGTTTAAGAGATTTTAAAAGGTAAATAATAAAGTGAAGTGA
>ML778780.1:1620973-1662671 GCA_009831015.1 Picea engelmannii | reverse complement strand
TGGTGTACTGTGCATGTGTGTGATTGTTTATTTATTACTGCTCATTATTGGATAATAATTCTACATTGATATAACATTTGAAGAAAAAGGATTATAATTACGTTATTACTGATTCACCCCCCCTCTCAGTAATCCAACAGAGTCTCTAGGGTTTTATGGGGATAATTTTTGGGTAGATTAGAATTGGTTTTATTACCTTTCTTCTAAGATTTTGCGAGAGTCTGAGTCTCTAGGGATTCTTGTTTTCCATACCAGTACTCCTTGCATGATTGTTTGACTGTTTGATTTTTTTTCCAGAAATTTACAGAGTTATATGCGGCCTGCAGAAGCCCTGCCCGCATATACATGCACCCTACCTTTAGACAACCCGTGTATATCTGTTGGGATGCTGAAGTGTCAGTTGCATGCTTAAGTCCAAAATTTTTTTTAGAGAGGCAGTCATCCTCTTTCCCTGTCAGAAGTAATCCTTATCATGGGTTTCCTGGATTTGGTCATGGTCTCTGTGTTACATTCTATAACATACGAATAGCCTCAGATTATCTTTGTTTATCGAAGTTTTCTTGCATTTTCTGTGCCAAAGCTATTTTCTCTGTCTCAAAGGGACTCTGGGTTTTAGTACCAGTGCTCCATGCCTATGATGGACTGTGTTTTTTCATTCTTTTTGAGCATTTATAGAGATATATGCGCCTTGTAGTAGCTCTGCATGCGTGCATACGCGCTTTAACTTTGCACAACCCACGTATATACGCTTGCTGCTAAGGTGACAATCACGTGTCTGTGTCAGGGAGATATTTTGACAGAGAGAGGCAGTCATCCTCTTACCTGTCACAAGTTAGTCTGTTTAGGGGTCTTTTTGGTCTCTGCCTTGGTATCTGATAAAAATGTTTAGCTTAGGTCTTACCATAGCATAGTTATATTTTCTTCAAAAGGATTTATTGATTTTTCTGTAATAGAGTCTTAGACAAATCTGTGAGTCTTTTCCGACTAGCCTTTTGAGGTTTGGTAAAGTGAATCCTTGCAATCCACAGTAGGGACAAGAAGTTATTTTTGGTTTTTGTTTTGTCTTCACTCTATCTTTTTGCTTTCTTTATAAGAAAGAAAAGGAATCCATTTTTCAATTCTATTTTTTTAAAGCATGTTGAAATTATATAAAAAAAAATCATTTCTTGTTGTTTAGTTGAGTAGATCATTGTTTGCTTTAATAATCAAGGAAAAGTTTTTTCTTTCATAAGTTCTTGGCTGTCTACTTAGGACAATCAATAGCTCGTAGTCGAGCGAAATTTTGTGTTGAGTTTGTTGTTCAAAGACCTTAGAAAGAATAGTTTGAAAAGTTGTTTTTGTCAAGAAGCAGTTATCTTGTTTTCAACTTTTTGTTTATCTTCTCTTTCGTCTCTCAAAACATAACTAGTTTCACTTTCATAACCTTTGAATTAAGACAAGCCACAAAAAATTAATGATTAATTAAAATCAACTAGACTTTATGTTTTGTAGGGTCCATCAACTAGTCTAGGCTAGAGCCTTGATTTAGGTTGGAGAGGAAACTCTTGAAGGCTACAAAACAAACATAAGAGTCTGTGCTAGAGAGTGTTAAAAGTATAGTATCGTGAAAGTTATCTGTGACCCCCCTCTAACATAGGGGATAAACATGAGGTCGTGTGCAGAAAGGTAGCAGATATAAGCCCTCCAAATCCGGACCAATCGTAGTGGGGAACACATATAGAGGGCTTGTCTTGGGATTCCGTCGATTGCATTTGCCACAGAGCTTCGTGGGTCTCAAATCCGTTGAAGGTCCTCAGTTTTCTTTCAGACCACTTGCTTTCGATACCCTTGATAGGTTTCGGGCTTGATACCCTACTAATTGTGTTCCACCTGACTGTCAACTATACCCTCCTAGTGACTGTTCGTGCACTGGCAACCTAGTTGCCTATCTTTCTAGCGACTTACACAGGTGACTGCGGGGGTATACCGTAGTACCTAGGAAAAACACCGGGCCACGCTTTGCAGAGTATACTTGGAGGGTGCTTCCGTTTTATAGTTTCACTTGCACCGGTAAGTTGCTCTAGTGTTGGTTGTTGTAATTGTTCTTCAAACTAGTCAGTGGATGTTTGTTTTATCTTATAGGGAATTTTTCTAGTGTGTGTTGTTTTTTGAATGAATAGAAATGCCTAATGTGTTGTTGATATTCTCACACAATGGAGGATCAAGAGCTCTATCGCTCATGAAGGCTTCTTGGCCTACCACCGGTTACACGGGAGCCAACCCCACCACCGTTAAGGTGAAAATTAGACCAATAAGGGTCTTTTGAGGCAACCAAGTTACAGGAAACTGTGCCTAACCAACCTCTAAGAGAAGAAATTTCAAAACCTATTGTCATATAGGTTTATCCTTATGAGCGATAGACAATGTTATAGGAAGCAATGGAAACAAATGCTGTCACTTCTTCCAGGAATCCTCATATTCCCGCTACGGTTGTCACCACCAGGGGTGTTTCACCTTCTAACCCACCGTCGTCGGTCCGGACTACCATGGTCTCGACCACCTATACCTAGAGAAATGGTCCAAGTCCATCTATGGTGGCAACCACTTCTCCTTTAAACAAGAGTGTGACAGGCCCTCCGTTCTCATACGGGATGCCTAGCTCAAGCACAAGTCCTGTACTTTCCTTCTCCACTCTACACACCTTAGGTCTGGGGGCAGCTCCAACACTCCTCTGCAAGGATCCCTGGGGGGAACTTCAGCTTCATATAACACTTTCCCTTATAGAGGAGGTCATATACCTCCTTCGTCCCCTTCTCTCGGTGGTGCTCACCAGCATTCTGTCGGGCTGAACACACACATTAGTTTGTTTGGAGTAGGGAGTCAAGGACTACCTTCTCATAGCATGTTGGTAGGTTCGACACTGTTCTCTTTGTTTGGTGCATTTGGTAACAATTCTTTCTCATAAATTTCTTTCTCGACCAGGAGCAACCATGGTTATGGACAACAAAATCCTATGTAGGGTACTATTCCTGCACAGGGGGAAAACTCAGGAATCCCTTCTGTACAAGGACCTTGGAATTCTTGGCAAGGATCAGTTCCCTCGTCAGGGATGTCGATTGGGAGAAACCCCTTTAACAACCAATGGAACCCCAGGCAAGGTGCATGACCTATTCCCATGGGATCGGCATGAGGCAACCCTTCCCAAAGTCCTTCGAATGCAATGCACACCCAACTGTCTACGTCCTATTTTGGGAATCAACCGATGATGTCTCCACCAATGTAGAATCCATACACTGGGCATGGCCATGGTTTTTAATAGAACCCTACCCAATAACCCAACTTTTCCTGGCAACCTGGTGCCATTTAAACTCCAGGCCCCTTTTTCCATGGTTACAACCAGCGACCGAAACTACCATTTCTGGCAAGGTTGCATTTGTTAGACTTGACAAGATTGTTGAATGACCCCATCTGTCACGATCCACGTTGGCCTCCTATGATGACCAAGTTTCCTTTGGACATCCCAAAGTTTGAAGCCAAGCCTAACGAAGATCCATGAGATCATGTGACTACCTTTCACCTTTGGTGCTCGTCCAACTCTTTGAAAGATGACTCCGTACAATTGCATTTGTTTCAATGCACTCTCATCGAGAGTGTTGCGAAATGGTACATTGAGCTCGATTGCTCAAGATACTCTTCCTTCGACAAATTGGCTATGGATTTCTTAAACCATTTTCAATTATCTGTGAGATACGATGACGACACCGAGTTGCTGGCCAAATTCGAACAGAAAAAAGCGAACCATGTCTCCGATCACATCCAAGAATGGAGACGTCGGAAGAGTTTGATAAAAGTGCGAGTCCCACCAGCATTCCTGCTTGGGTGGTTCCTTAAATCTTTGGTACCTCAGTTATCCAAAGATGTCGCAACGTTGGGGGTCTTTTTAGATGAAGATGCGATAATGAGAGCTCAACAGCTAGAGCTAATTTACTCTCAATGTAGTTTACTTTATGAAATCTTGCCAGATGCACCTAGGTCAATCCTTGACAAAACTAGATAAAGAGCTGGACCACATGCCAATGGTATTGTTGGTTTAGCCCAAACTAAGCCCGCTAATCAGTTGACAAAATAATTGCAGCAATTGTCTATACAACACATAGCATCCAACCAGACCACTGGTCCGGTTGCTCCTCCTACCCAAATGTCGGATGTACACAGTGTGCAGTCGACAAAGCTGAAGGCCACCCAATAGCCTGATAGAAAGAAGAAACAATGAAAGAAGGGTAAGGGGGATAAGAAACCTACTAATAATGCCAGTGGGGGAAATACAAAAAAGAGGAAAGAAAAGTATTCGTGTAACCTGTGCACGGAAGACCACCTGACTCACCAGTGCCCTCGACTTGCAAAGGCCCAAAATTTTTTATCACAACAACAACCTATTGTGTTAACGAACCCATTTCAACATGGGAAAAATTTAACTCAAGCCTCTCCAATCATGGAAGGGGGCAGTCAAGAACCCCCTCCGTCTTCGAGTAATCCTTCATCCGTGAATGTGTATATGATGAAAGGTGATGCCTATATATCGACTAGAGAACATGAATACGGAAATCCAAGCACCTTTGAGAAAGGTAAAGAAGCCAAAATCCCATCTCTTCCTCTCCATATCGAGAATACGTTGGGTGAAAAAATGACCTGCATCCCCAAAGGTGCATTCAAGAAATCTTCTCACAATCCAAATGCAAGGGCTGCCCAGAACTACTTTTTGGTGGAGGATTTGTCTCAAACCCCTTGTGCGATGTCATCTTTAGAAGTACTCCAGAGCTTCCCTTCCCAGAGAAAGGCTCTGTTAGTCACCTTAGGCTCTACCGAGACTTGCAATACGGGTACGATCATGCTCAATACAACCGACTTAAAACCTCATCTCCCTTACCACGTAGCATTCTAGATAGTAGTGGCTTACACCATGAAAACTTTTACTTGGAACATTTTCTGCACAGTGGTTGATGAGGGCGCCTTGACATGTGTAATGTATTTAGTGTGTTGGAAGGCCATTGGCCAGCCTGCTTAGTCTCCGTCACCTACTCTTCTTACCTCTTTCAACGGTCGTTCGTTCCGACCACATGGCATCATCCCCTCTTTCCCCATGCAGTTAGGAGGGAAGACTGTGTGTGTTGAGGTTGAAGTGGTCGAAGTGTCTCTTGACTACAATATCTTTTTAGGAAGGAGTTGGACCTATGCCATGCAAGCAATGGTCGCTACCATTTTTAAGGTCTTGTTGTTTCCACATGAGGGTCAGATCATGACCATTGATCAATTTTTTTTCTCCCATCTTGTCCCTTCGATGGGGGCATCCGCGGTCCTAATGATTGATAACCCTCAACCTGGCATAATCAATATTGGGGTTGGTTTGTGCCCACCTTTAATGGGTACTTTCGATTACCCGCATCCTCAAGGCGATGTCAAGTTCATATCAGACCACCATAAGGTTGAAATTTTTCAAGTCTCGTCTTTTCGTATGACTTACTTCAATGATCCGTGGATTATTCCTTCCCCATCAACCACGATGGAAGGGACAAGGCACCATGGTATGGACATGCCCTTGTCCACAGCAGAAGTTGTGTACTCTATAGTCCAACAAGCTTCCACCAACCCCAATCTGACTCCCGCACCAGAATTAGATCTAGTTCTAAAGCCTACTTGGGCTCAAGGTTCCCTTGCCGATACTGATTCATTAGACTTAGTCTTGCCCTCAGATGAAGTGATCATTGAAGTAATGACTAGTCCAGACAAACCCTAGGACGATCTCCATCACAGATATTATTTCCTCCCAGAGTTAGGAAGAATTGAAGCAGGGGAATTCATGTTGACTATGACTAGATATAGGTCTTGTCCTATCAATCCCTTGGCTACGCATGCCATTTATGTCGAGGGTAATATGGAAACCATTGATGAAACTATACCCATTAATATCTCCACAACCCTTGGCATCATGGAGAATTTTTTCATCAAAGCCGATTGTTCCCCCGAGGAGATTCGAATCTACACAGATTTATTTAAATAATTCTGCGACATTTTTTCTTGGTCTTATGAGGAAATGCCAGGCATTGATCCAAAAATTGTTGAACACGAAATCACAACTTATCCTAATGCCAAGCCGGTTCGGCAGAAGCTTCGTCCGGTTAATCTTAGGAAAGCAGTAGCCATTAAGGTTGAAGTAGAGAATCTGCTCAAAGCAGGTTTTATCTACCCCGTCCATTTGACCCAATGGGTGTCAAATCTTGTTCTAGTCGATAAAAAACAAGGTACGATTTGCATATGTACAGACTTCTATGATTTGAACAAAGCCTATCCAAAAGATAATTTCCCCACACCATTTATTGACTAGATAGTCGATGAATGCGCAGGTTGTGAGGCTTTTTATTTAAGGGATGGCTTTTCAGGATACAATCAGATACAAATCAAACCCGAAGACCAGCACAAAACAACTTTCATTTGTCCATGGGGTACATTTGCTTATCGCAAGATGCCTTTTGGTCTGAAAAATGTTGGAGCTACCTTTCAGTGGGCCATGTCTTTTTCTTTCCACGATCTCAAACATATAGTCGAGGCCTACCTAGATGATTTATCATCATGATCTCGTAAGAGAACTGATCATCCCACGCACCTCCGACTTATCCTTGAGCGATGTCACTACTTCCGGATTCACTTGAATCCAAACAAATGCAGTTTTTGCGTGACGTCAGGTCGTCTGCTAGGTTTCATAGTTTTGACAATAGGGATCATGGTCGATCCTCTCAAGGTTGAGGAAATAGTTCAATTTCCTCCCTTTTACAGGGAAAAGCGAACTTTTTGTGGAATTTCATCGCAAACTATGACGAGATCATAAATGGATTTGTGTGTTTACTGAAGAAGGACATTCCTTTTCATTAGGACGAAGCCGCTCAACTCTCTTTTTCAGCATTGAAATGCGCCCTCATGACTGCCCCTCTACTTCGGCCACCCAATTGTAATAAAGATTTCTTATTGTACTTGGCTACAGTAGAGTCATCCATCAGTATGTTCCTAGTTCAGGAGGATGATTTTCTCTCAGAATATGTGATTTATTACCTGAGTCGAGGCTTGGTTGGACTAGAACTCAATTATTCCCACATTGAAAAACTTGTGTTGGCGGCAGTTCATGCTGTCCAATGGTTCCGTCATTACATCTTGTTTCGCAAGACCACCATCATAGACGTTGTGAATCCATTTCAATATGTGTTGACATGACGGGTAATTGGCGGAAAGATCAGTAGATGGATAGTTTTCCTCTAGGAATTTGACTTAGATTTCATTTCGGTGAAATCCAAAAAGTCACTGGTCTTTTTGGAACTCATCTCGGAACTTCCGATCAAGTTAGGTGATGTTATGCCCGAAGAGTTTCCTATTCAAGGATACATGTTTTTTATCGCATCTTCGGACCCCTGGTATGGAGATATACTTTTCTATCTCTAGACTTTGAAGTACCCCACCTCTACTTCTCTTGATGAGCGTCACCGCATACGCCATCAGGCTAAGAACTATCTCATACTCGAAGAAACTTTCTATTGTTGAGGTGTAGATTGCATCCTTCGCTGATGTCTTACTCATGAAGTAGTCATCGTGCTTAACGATTGCCACACTAGAGCATGTGGCAGTCATTTATCTGGGTTGGAAACAACCCAAAAGATTTTACGAGCCGGTTACTTCTGGCCGACATTAATCAAATATTGTGTTGAATCGGTCAAGAAGTGCCACCCGTGTCAAATTTTCTCTTGGAAGATGAGGGCATAGCCTGCTCCCATGTTTCTCATTATCACAGTTAGTCCATTCACAAAGTGGGGGATTGATTATACTACATGCAACCCTCCTTCAACAAGGGGGAATTGTTATATTATCGTAGCCGTAGACTACTTCACAAAGTGGGTTGAAGCTATGCCAATGTTTAAATATGATGGAGAGATTGCAACTCTCTTTTTGTTCAACCAGATAATGGCAAGGTTCGGCATCCCGAGAGAGATTGTCACCGACCATGGCAGTCACTTTCAGAACCAAATGATGACTGAGTTAACATAAAATCTTGGGTTGCAACAAGAACATTCGTCACTCTACCACCCACAAGTGAATGGTCAGGTGGAAGATGTCAATAAATCTCTTAAGACCATCCTACAATGAACGATCAATTCAGCCAAGTAAAATTGGCATTTGATGTTATAATCAGCATTATGGGCCTACCGAACGTCTGTTAAGACTGCAACTGGTTTCTCACCTTTTCAACTCATTTACGGTTTGGAAGTAGTATTTCCTATAGAGTGCCAGATCTCGTCTCTAAAGTTGGAGGTAACGTTATTTCCAGACACTTCACCGCTTGAAGAGCGTTTATTATACCTCGAGCAGCTCAATGAGAAATGTCGTGATGCGGCCTTGGCTAACGAGGCTCACAAACAAAAGGTCAAGTGTTAGTATGATCGGTCCATTCATCCTAGGATTTTCTCTGAAGGCGACCTTGTACTGGTCTATGACCAAGATAAGGACCCCCTGGGGGTAGGAAAGTTCAAACCCATGTGGTTCAGACCTTTCATCATAAAGGAGGTTCTAAAGAAGGGCGCTTAATGTCTAGTAGACTTTGAGGGAAATCCTTTGGCGGAGCCTAGAAATGGGCTCTACCTCAAGAAGTATTATCATAGGTGGGTCACCTTGGGTAAATTTTTGTAACATATGTATAATTCTTGTACATTTGAGTTTTAGTTTTTGTCTTTTGGTTTTGTGGATGTGTCGATTTTGATGTCATGTTTTTCATTGTGGCAGATGTCAAATGAATAGAGGTGTTCGTGGGATTTGCAAACGACGCTAGCCGGCACACTCGGAGGATCACCTCCACGGCTTGGGTGATTTTCACACCCCAGGGCTAGCTGCTATATTCAATAGGTATCTATTTAGGTGACACTACAAACAATGTTTCCGAACACAGTGCAGTTCTAGAGTTGTTGCATGACGATTTGTCGCATGCTATTTCTTGCCTCCGGGTATATTTAGACGCTCAGTTGGTTGTGTCTCAGTTAAATGGAGTTTACCGCATTTATGATCCTACTCTACACCGAAATTTCCTTAGGGCACGTCTCTTAGAATGAAGCTTTGATTACATTACGTATATCCATGTTCCTAGGAGATTGAATCAAGGTACAGATGCTCTAACTAATCATGCATTAGATTGGCATATTGCACACATATGAGAAAAATATACAAACACACATGTAAATATGTTTGTAAAGTAGATGTAATCCATAAGACCTAAAAATACATAAAAAGACATAAAAATCCATATATAATATCGAAAATATCAAAGTACATGGGTGGGTGCAAGTGCCTCAAAAATATACAAAAGGTGCCCTTGGCACATAGATAGTCTAGCATAACTAAGGACGGGGCCTGCTGGCCCTTTTGTAATGAACAACAACATTTGACAAATGCCGAAAAAGCTGGACCCAAGTCTGTGGTGCCCCAACTACATGAGGCTGCATAGAGGGCAGCAGATCCTCTATCTCTGCCATGGGAACTATGCGAGTAAGCGAGGTAAGGTTCTGCTCTACTCATCTCAAAACTCTCTTAGCCTCCCCGACTGGAGGTCCCCCTGCTACTGCTGGTCTGTTGGCTGTAGCTGGTGTGGCCTCTAGTCGAGGACATCACCTGGTCCTCACAAAATCCGTCGGATGCATTGGTCCCACATCTTCACATAACAGACACATATCTACCAGATACTCAGGTATACCAAAAAATGATATATATATAAAAACAACATAAAAATTAAATAATGTTGAGAATCCAAGCTTACCTAACTCTCCTCATACCACTCTGGGAGGTACAGGCATGTCTGGGTCCCTAGAGAAGTCGATCTTGGCATAGGGGTAGTCTTCTATGACCAAAATCTGTAGAGCCCACCAAGAATAGTCCTCCCTCCCCCCCTATCGCGGCAACAATGACACCCATCGGTTTACTATTGGGGAAGAGGCCATGTGCCCTCACACTATCTCTATTGGACTCAGACTAATCACTCTCGAAGAAGAAGAAAGCGCAAAGAATAGTACCAAAACCAAAGTTTATGTGCCTCCACATACAGCACTCTATCAATTGCCTTTTCATGCAGTCTAGTAATGTAGTACTCCAGTAAAAAATTTGTGCATTTAAGCACTACACCACACAATTCATGTGCACACGGGAAGCCTGGTGTAGATTCACGGATCCAGTAATCCGCCCAATGAGTAACACTATCACTTTCAACGATATACTGCTGATCTTATGTATCGGTATCTGGGTGCCCACTTTATCTGTGTTGGCATCAAAATGGAGTCCAATTAGCTCCTCTATGTTGTGAGGCCCTGCAAGAAAAGTACGGAGGTTGACTGGTTCCCCTCTCCTCAAGAGGCCAATCAAAAATTAGATGTCCTCAGTTGTTGGAGTCAATGAATGTCCCTCAAGCATGAATTCCTTCACATCTGAGTGCCCATAATCAATCAAGGCACTCAACAGCCTCGATTATGCCCACATAAATGAAGACTGGAAGAATTTAAATAAGCCACATTTAGATAATGCAACTACGACATCAAGGTCATATGAGACCACAAAATCAAAGTCCTCATGCTCTCTCTCCCTCTAGTGAACATACATCCTGCATTTAACAAATTCAGGAGGGATTAGTCCCTTACAATTTTTTAATTTTTGCCTATGTTGGAGGGTATACGCGGGCTGTAATGTAGACAATCGTGTATGCCCACTTGCAATACTTGCTCTGCATGTGGGCATATGCTAAATATCTTAAGACAACCTGTGTATATGTAGGGCCAACCATTTTAAAGGTTGACATCCCCCCCAAAACACATAAATAAATGATTAAATGAATTATGGAAATACAAGCGGGGTTAGTATGTACTTACTTGGTGGTCGAATTGTACTCGCATCGACCACTTCACCCCTTGTATTTCCATAATTTAGTCACCAGGCGGGTATAGTTTAAAGTCAGGTGGACCACAATGAGCAGGGTATCAAGTCTGAAACCTGTCAGGGGTATCGAAAGCAAGTGGTCTGAAAGACAACTGAGGACCTCGAACGGATTTAAGACCCACGAAGCTCTGTGGCAAATGCAATCGACGGAATCCCAAGACAAGCCCTCTATATGTGTTACCCACTATGATTGGTCCATCTTTGGAGGAGTTATCTCCGCTACCTTTCAACACATGACCTCATGTTTATCCCCTGTGTTAGAGGGGGGTCCCGGATAACTTTCACGATACTGGACTTTTAACACTCCCTAGCACAGACTCTTATGTTTGTTTTACAACCTTGATGAGTTTCCTCTCCAACCTAAATTAAGGCTCTAGCATAGACTAGTTGATGGACCCTACAAAACATAAAGTCCAGTTGATTTTAATTAATCGTTAATTTTTTGTGGCTTGTCTTAAGTCAAAGGTTATTAAAGTGAAACTAGTGATGTTTTGAGAGTTGAAAGAGAAGATAAACAAAAATTTGAAAACAAGATAACTGCTTCTTGACAAAAACAACTTTTCAAACTATTCTTTCTAAGATCTTTGAATAGAAAACTCAACACAAAATTTCACTCGACTACGAGCTACTGATTGTCCTAAGTAAACAACCAAGAACTTATGAAAGAAAAAACTTTTCCTTGATTATTAAATCAAACAATGAACTACTCAACCAAACAACAAGATATGTTTTTTTTTTTAATAATTTCAAGATGCTTTAAAAAAAAAGAATTGAAAAATGGATTCCTTTTCTTTCTTATAAAGCAAGCAAAAATATAGAGTGAAGACAAAACAAAAACCAAAAATAACTTCTTGGCCCTGCTGTGGATCGCAGGGATTCACTTGGCCAAACCTCAAAAGGCTTGTCGGAAAAGACTCACAGATTTGTCTAGGAATCTATTACAGAAAACTCAATAAATATTTTTGAAGAAAAGATAACTATGCTATGGTCAAACCTAAGCTAAAGATTGTGATCAGATACCGGGGAAGAGACCAAAAAGACCCCTAAACAGATTAAATTCTGACAGGTAAGAGGATGATTGCCTCTCTTTGTCAAAATATCTCCCTGACACAGACACACGACTGTCACCTCAACAACAAGCGTATATACGCGGGCTGTCCAAAGTCAGAGCACATATGCATGCGTGCAAAGCTACTGTAGGGTGCGTATAGCTCTGTAAATGCTCAAAAAGAATGACAAAACACATTCCATTATAGGCAAGGAGCACTGGTACTAAAAACCAAAGTCCCTTTGAGACAGAGAAAATATCTTTGGCAAAGAAAATGAAAGGAAACTTCGATAAACAAAGTTAATCTGAGTCTATTTGTATGCTATAGACTGTAACACAGAGACCATGACCAAATCTAGGAAAACCTTGAGAAGGATTACTTTTGATAGGGAAAGAGGATGACTGCCTTTCTAAAAACAAATTGGACTTAAGCACACAACTGACACTTTAGCAGCCCAACATATATACGCAGGTTGTCTAAAGGTAGGGCACATGTATACGCAGGTAGGGCTTCTGCAGGCTGTGTATACCTCTGTAAATATTTAGAAAGAAAATCAAATAGTCAAACAATCATACAGGGAGTACTGGTATGGAAAACCAAAATCTCTACAGACTCAGACTCTTGTAAAATCTTAGAAGAAAGGTAATAAAACCAATTCTAAGCTACCCAAAAATTATCCCCATAAAACCCTAGAGACTCCCCAGTACGGTTACCAATTTTGTTGACGGTGGGAAATCCCCCTATGGAATAGCATTAAGGGTTTTATCATGCATGCATAAATGACCTAAAGCTTCCTACTTCTTACCATCATCCCAAGCCTAAACCCCATTATTCATATGCAAATACAAGGTTAAAAAGATTAAGTTTATGTACCTTAGTTTCCATGTTTGATGTCGATCCTTTTCACGCTTGGTTTCTCTTTGACTACAACTCTCCTCCCAATGCTGACCTGCATTCAGAAAAGACAAACAAAGAACTCCACATGCATTTGATCTATAAATTAATGGGTTATATATTTAATCAATCATATAATCAATATTGAACAATGAAAACCTCATATGGCGGGACGTGAAAAGTACTTCTTTTATTAATCTCACAAGAATAGCTTACAATAATGAAATCATCCACTGCTCCTCGAATCTGGTCCTAGGGTCCTCTTCAAATTTGCTCTAACTAGTTTCATATATGCTTCTCTTCACACAATGATTGCAAAAGGTTGGGACAAGGGGAATGCAAAATCGGGTAGAGTTTCTTTACTCTTATTTTTCTCTCTTTGAATGGGACCCCTATCCCTTCTTTTATAGGCGACAAAGGGCTAGGTATTTGGTCGAGTGACTGGCTATGGGAAATCAAACAATCTAGGTAACTTAAACTGTGTGTTCCATCACCAACTTTCCATTTTTCGTGCTTTTGTAGGTATACACGGGTTGTAGTGGGTTAGCTAGCTTATACATGCGTCCAACAATGGAGTAGGGCATGTATGCCTTCAAAGAGGGTGTTTTTAAGAAGTTGTTTCAGTGGTGGCTTGGAAAAATATGTAACATGAGATGACCTGATGCCAGGTAAGCATAGCTGGTGAAAATTAGGGTTATAACAAAAAGGCTAAAGACAAGGAGTTTCTTCGTGGAGATCTCATTTTAAGGTGGGATGCTAGAAAAGAAGATGCGGGAAAACATGGTAAGTTCGACCATCTCTGGTTCAGACCATTCAGGATTGCAGTTGCTGAGGGAAAAAATTTCTTCTTACTGGAAAATCTCGACGAAAAAACTCTTGACGCCCCTATCAATGGGCATTACCTAAAACATTTTATGCAATAATCATGTTTCACATTCCCATTATATATGCCAGTTTGGTTTCCTGTTTTTATTTGCAATTTTCTTTTCTTTTGTAGATTATGCAAATTTTACTTTTCGTTGTAAATAAACCAAGTCTCATTCGATATCATAAAAGCAAAATATAAAATTTTGGTACTGCATATCATTTTTATTCTACGAAATTTTCTTGCATTTCCCATTTTGTTCCCATGCAAAATACTCACTATCGGAATGAAAGGTGAGAAGGTATCAGAATCCGACACTCAATTTTCAAAACATTTTCTTTCTCCCCAAACAAGTGATAAATTAATGATTTAATTGATTGAAAATATAATATGAACTCCTACACTACTAGTCCAAGCTGAAATTTCAAAGGAATCTTATTGAATGCAAAGAAGGTTTCACTCATATAGATATTGTCACCTGATCAAAGATCAAAGAATATAAAATAACAGTTTAATTCTGAAGCCTTCTCTGAATGAAATAAAAATGAAATAAAAAGAAAATAAAATAAGAATAGTAAAGGCTCGAAGCGAAGTTCGAGAGTCAATAAACAAACTTGTGCGGGAATGAAACCCTTTTGCAACAGACTCTTTGAGTCTTCGTTATATTGTACTCTACCTATCTATGATCTTTTATTCACTTCTAATTTACGTTATCCTTTCCTTAGTCTTCGTAGAAAGAATGGGTTTCACCTTGACTCTGAAAACTTAAAATAATACCTTCAAAGCAATATTAGGCGAAAATATTTATGATTCCCATGACTTTAACTGAAAGAAAGTATGTCTAGGCTAATCCTGATAACTTTAGCTCCTCAATCAAATTTTAAACTGATTAATTCGCTCAAGGTCAATCCCTGAAAAAATAAAATTCCCATAAGATCTTCCCTATAGGCGAAGGTGTATTGAAGATCATTTGAGAATTAGCCCAGAGTACAATAAAAAATTGTTGACAGACCTTCGTTGTTAAACTTTAAGCATATATCATCCCTTGTGTGATACATACAAATTGATTGCCCCACTTAAAAAATATTAAAATATAAGACAGATGGTGAAAGGAAATTCATAATCTGATTTCCCCCATCTAGTCAAAGAAAAATGGTGAAAGGAAATTCATAACTCGATTTCCCCCATTTTGTCCAAAAAGAGATGATGAAAGGAAATTCATGTAATGATTTCCCTCATCTCAGCAAAGTGATAATTGAAGTGGTGAAAGGAAATTCAATGGGAGATGTAGGTAACTTCACCGGGGTACTGAACATGATTGTTGGTAGTGAAGCAATATCTATGATGTCTGTAAGGCTATCATACACATATATAACATACTCTGGTATCTAGTTCCATTTTCGTTAATATTTACATCCTAAACCAACAAGGGATTCCCTAAATAAATTATTAAATTTACTTAACCTTAATGTGAATGAAATCGACCAAATTATGATATTTTAGTTAAGGTTGTTTTGATTATCTTAAGCAAATCCAAACTCAGTTTTAGGAAAGGGAAATTATTAATAGCCTAAATTGAGATAAATAATTAGGTGTGTTTTGAAGGTTTTTTGAGATTCTATTGAAGTTAAATTTTTTTGTGTATGATTAGACCATGCAATGTGTGTTTCAAAACTATGATTAGACCATTGCAATTTAGTATCACAACTACTGTAATCGTATTATATCAATAATTTGTTAAGTGAGCAGTTTTCCTCTGTATTTACTATGAGTAAAACAAGACCTGCAGGGTATGTGAATTACTGTACTTTATACTTTGTTCAAGGGTGCGCTATCTATTTTCTTCCACTGCGACGAGGTAAGATTCTTCAAAAATTGATGCCTTACTCTATCTGACAATTTTGTAAATTCCCCCCACACCATTTGATATTAAAATTGTGACTCAAACATGAAATACGACCTTTGTACTACCATATTGTTATTTTCATTTAAGGATCTTTTCTCTTATAACTAAAGGTAGAAAAAGAAATCTTTAAAAACATTGTCTTCAAAATTTCCTGATGCTTGACATTACTCTTTGAGCCTTCGGTTTAATCTCATGAACAACAAAAGATATGGGAATAAGCATGCCATGGATCTATGCAGCCTTGGACAACAAGAAAGATAAATTTTAGTATCATATGATTTAAGTTGAAGGTAAGATTAATGATCATCCTATAGCCATTTTAATTGATTCATGAGCTAGCCATAGTTATGTAGATCCTAACATTGTGGAAATATTTCAATTTCAAAGAAGTAAGCATGGGAAATCTTGGTTAGTTCAACTAGCTTCAAAAACTAAAAGAAGAAACAATGAATTGGTTCAAAACTATCCATTGGACATGAATGGGATCAATAGAAAAGTAGAGATAAACATCATTCCATTAAGATCATATGAATACCTAATTAGTATGGATTGGTTGGAAAAGCATCATGTTGTCCTAGACTATTACAACAAGGCATTCACTTGTCTTGATGAAGAAGGAAACTTGATATTAGTTCAAGGCATTCAAAGAGAAATGACAACTAAATAAATTTCATCTAGGCAGTTGAAGAGAAGTGTTAGGAAGGGATTCCAAATTTATGCAATTCACATGAAGAGGTAGCAAAGGATAAAGCACCAAGTATTGAAGACTTTACAGTCCTGAGAGAATTTGAATATGTTTTTGGAGAAATACAAGTTTTTCTACCTAAAAGGGATATAAATTTCTTCGTTAATTTAATCCCTGGAGTAGCTCCAATATCCAAGACACCTTACATGATGAGTACACCAGAGCTTAAGGAATTGAAAATTCAATGTGATGAACTATCGAAGAAGGGGTACATATCCCCAAGTGTCTCTCCTTGGGGTTCCTTGGTACTTTTGTAAAGAAGAAGGATGGAAAATTACGATTGTGCATTGATTTCAGATAACTGAATAAGGCTACCATGAAGAACAAGTATCATTTTCCAAGAATAGATGATATTTTTGATCAACTGAAAGATCGCAAGATATTTTCCAAGATTGACCTTAGGTCAGGCTACCATAAGGTAAGGATTAAAGAGGAAGATATCAATAATACCTCCTTTAGAACTAAGTATGGCCATTATGAATTTGTAGTGGTGCCATTTAGGTTGTCAAATGCACCAACTATATTCATGTGTTTGATTAATGGAATTTTCAGAAAATACTTGGATAAGTTTGTCATTGTTTTACTAGATGACATACTTATTTACTCTAAGTATGAAGAAGAACAAGAGCAACATTTAAGGATGGTGCTACAGGTGTTAAGGGAGCATCAAATTTATGCAAAGACGAGTAAATATTCATTTTATGATATGAAAATCCTTAGACGTTAATTTATTTCATAAAATACACATAAACATCCAACCTGATTCGAAATATAAATGATCACTTTGACTATTTGCGAATCATATGAATTCACTTACTTATCCAAAATAATTTAAATGATAAATAACTTGCAAGATAACTGAGTGAAATAGAAACAACAATAATAAAACACATAACACAAGTTTGTTAATAGAGTTCTCCCATTTTGTTCTATGTCTCTGGGTCCATTTCCAATTGAGACCGATTTATTAATGCTCAAATGCTTGTGTTCTTACAATGATCTTTTTATTTGTTGCTCAAGTGCACCATTGAATTCCTCTCGAAATTCTGAGAAAAATGAGTATAAACACTCTATATTTTCCTCAAGGAACCTTATGGCACACATTACAATGCAAAATCAAAGTCTAGATTCCTTATGGAATGAACTTTGAGGAAAAATGTGCTTAGTTCTGCATGCATATCCATGTGGGCACATTGGTTTATGCTCTAGTTAAATAGGAGGTCAGGCTTAACCTCCACTCGAAACTGTTGGAAAACTTAAATATATTTGTTGTGGGAATACCGTAACAAAAGGTGTCTTTGGTGCATTGGTTAGAGTGGTTGTACATGTGGGAGGAGGTCATGGGTTCAAACTCGCGGACCACTTCTCCTTTGGCACGCATTTTAAACTTTAATATATATATATATATATATATATATATATATATATATATATATATATATATATATATATATATACATATTATATGTTTTTTTATGTTCGGTGGCATAGTTGTTATACCCCCTGTTCCCTTTGGGGTATGGTTACATTGGATTCCATATATACCATGGGCAAGAGGTTAGCCCTTGATCCCTTTTACATTGAAAATACAACTTAACAAACTTAAATAAATTTAAATCCATATCACTATTAAGTCACATGCCTTGGTGTATTAGTAATTCGTTGGATTATCATGTATGATGTCGAGGGTTCAACCCTAGTCAACCCATAAACTTTTGGAATTCCTTCACCATAGAATTCCAATGGGAGGCTTCCCAATGGAAACCTCTCATTGGTCCACCTATGTAGCCTCCACCTGTACGATCATGCCACATGTCCAACGCCAATTGGTCTAGTCTGTTACACATTATTTTGGTCACCCTGATGATGATTCTACAAGCATGTGTTCAGGCACTCAAAATGATCTTTTGCTTGAGAAAAATAACTACTTTCTTCCTCTACAAGAATGATTTTTAGAAGGACGTCGAACGCTGCATATATTACATAGTGCGAAAATCCTTGATTTCCGCAGGGTGCTCTATAGCTGGCTCGTAGGGTTTCCATAGGCTGCTATATAGGTAGGGTGTGACGACGTTTGAAATCTAAGAGAAGAAAGAGGTTCACGAAGTTTCTAGAAGGGGAATCTTCTAGAATGTGAGGTGGAGTCCGTATGGTTGTAATCCTACCGGCCTCTCTGATTTTGGTGGGATCATCCCTTTAACCACTTCACCTTGTCCTATATAATGATGGGTTTCTCATGGAAAAGGTTAAACAATATTAAGAAAAGAATTGATGAAAGAATAGTCTGAAAACTATGTGAATAATCCCATTTCAAGTGATGCTTGAGGTCTCCATATGTCCATCATTCTTTTTTGGATCATATTCATTAAAATTTCGAAGCAAATGTATGTGTGTGTTGGAATGAAGGACCACTAAAAGGGAACTTGCGACATCAAGGCAATTCGGTTGTATCTTCCACTTTTCATTAATATAATACAATGGCATGTTTCTTTCCCATAAAATCATTCTCATTTTATTACATGACTCCTTGGTCACATGTTTAAGTTTTCATTGAATCTATTATTTTTTCTTTCACTTTGGTTGGTTTGTGTCATTGCAGATCTGATTTCACAGGAGCACCAGAGGGAAGCAGGGACAACAAAGATATAAGGAAGCGATTTATAAATGCATGTCATCTATTCCTTCTTTGGTAGTAAATTAAATGATTGCAACTTATGGAAAGCATCATGTTACATCTCATTTTTTCTAGATCCAAGTGGATCTAGGGAGATTAGTTTATGTTCGCATTCACCGATTTATCCAATAACACACTCGAACTGTACGGTTTCCTTGTCACTTTGCGAACTCAACTCTACAATATGCCACATGAAATCCTGTGGGGATTCCATGTCATATTCGTACAACCTGTATGGACATGCCATGTGTGACCCTTCCAGTGGTGCCATCTGGCACCCCCTTTTGACCTTTTTACCATGTTTTTCCAAAACTTTGAAGAGCCATAACGTTTTCATACGAACTCCGTTTGAGGCGATTCTCACGCCATTGGAAATATATCGTTGAGATCTACACAATGAAGTCTTTCTCAAGAGAATTTTAGGTGATTAAATTTCAAGTATTTTCAGATCTACCTGGATCATTCCTCCCCATTGGAAGCTTTTTGGACCACCAAAAGTCTTTATTACTCAACAAATAAGTGAGGGTAAATATCCCTCACCTTCTTGATCTCGTTCCAATTTTATTTTCTTGTTTTTAAACCTTTAAGATCAACTCAAAGATATTCCACATCACCTCATTGTGAAGTCCTGATTCTTCTGTCAAGGATAACATATTCCTGCAACTAATCTAAATAATCTGGAGAAAAATCATCAACTTTCAAAACCTGAACACCTTCATATTCATCCATAATCATAGGAGGATCATAAAATTTCAAATTCTCAATATGCACCACTGAATAAATTTGCATATAAGATGGTAGATCTAAACGAAATGAATTAGTACCAATATTCTCCAAAATCTTGAATGGAACATACTGGAATGGATTGATCTTTTTAACTTTACCTTTGATTCTGTCCTTGATGATATGTAACCATACTTGATCATTGACTTAGAACTGGTGATCAACCTGATGTTTGTCATGCCTCACCTTGTACCTGGCTTGGATTTTCTCCAATTGTTCATGTACTACCTAATGTACATGTTGGATCCTCTTTATGAACCTTTTATATTTATCGACATCATTTTTCTCATCCTCTTTTCTTACTTCTCCAAAAGCAATCTCCATAGATGATTTAGGAAAGTATCCCAAACATAATTCAAAATGAGTTCTCTGAGTATAAGAATGCATGGCACAATTATAAGCATGTTTTACATAATGAAACTGTTCATCCCACACCTTAGAATGTTAACTACAATTTCCTCATAACAAATGTACCACTATCATGTTCACTGCCTCTGTCTGTCCATTTGTATGTGGATGAAAATTTGTGATTTTTTTTTAACTTAGTGTCCATTATGTATCATAAACTAGACAAAAACAAAAACTTTCCCAAGAAGAGAATGTCTCGATCAGATATAATAGATGAAGGAAGCCCAAAATGAATCCAAACATTAGCAAAGCATAATTGTGTTGTCTGTTTATCTGTGACTTGTTTCTGGTAAAGCATTAATATACACCTCTTATTGAACCTATTCAAAATGACATATAAATAATCATGACCTATTCTGGACATCGAAAAACCCCCTACAAAATCCATGGACACACTTTCCCATGGTTGAGAAGGTATTGAAAGTGGCTTATATAATCCCACCTTTCTGTTGCTAGGATTTCTTGTGGCACACATAACACACCCTTTTACATACTTGGAAACTATCTCATTCATTTGAGGCCAATAAAAATATATTTTCAACTGTGCTACTGTCTTACCTACCCCGAAGTGACCAAAAATAAGAGATGTATATGCTTATATGATTACACTTTCTCTTTCATCTTTGGGTATAAAACATTTTCCAAGATGATACAATAAATTATCATGCACATGATAATTCGATTCTTCATGTTGATTTCCACGAGTTAGTGCTTCATATACATATTTAAAATAATCATCTCTAGCATATTGTTCAACAAAACTTTCATGAGCTAAATAATTACGCCTTAGAATTGTAGATGCATTGACCATTGGTCTTAATATCATATCTGCAACCTTATTATGAATACCTTTCTTATACTTAATAACCAAATAATTTTTTTTTAAGAAACCCATCCACCTAACATATCATGACTATTATAGCTTGGTATGTGATTGCAAATACTATAATGGTTGGTGATATGTGTGAATTATTGTCTCCTTCCCCATTAAGTAATGCTTCCATTTTTTCACATATTGTACCAACACATACAATTCCTTGTGATATGTTGGATAGTTAATTACTTCTTGAGTAAAAGTCCCATAATGATAACAAATAGTTTTACCTCATTGAATCAAGACTTCTCCCATGACATATCCTCTAACATTGGTTTGAATCTCAAATGGCTATTGCAAATATGGCAGATCCAAAACTGGCGTTGTGCTTATTTTCTCTTTCAATGTCTCGAAGGATTTCTACTTATTGTATCCCCATTGAAAGACCTATTTCACACTTATTAATGCATGCAAAGGAGTTTCTATGAAAGAGAAATTAGCAATGAATTTCCTCTAGTATTGTACTACTACTAAGAAGGTCTCGACTTCTGTGGTAGTGTTTGGCTTGGGATTATTTACGATTACTTCCGCCTTTGAGGGATATATCTTCAGTTGAGCATTCCATACAATATACCCAAATATACTAAAGAATTTGTTCTAAACTCACATTTAGACATCTTCAGGTACAACTTCTCCTTTTTCAGAAGTTCAAAAATTGTTCTGACATGCATTATATTATCTTCCCATGTTTGACTAAAGATCAAAATATCATCTAAGTAGACAATGAAAAAATAATATATAAAATAATTGAATACATCATTCATTACCCTCATAAATGTCACAAACACATTGCATAGACCAAATGGCATAACCAACTATTCGAACAACCCCTGTTTTGTCTTGAATTTGTTTTTCCATATATCACCTTATGCAATTCTGATATGATAGTAAGCACCTCTCAAATGTATCTTAGTGAAATAGAAAATATTTATTAAGTGATCTAATAATTCATCAATTCTAGGAAGAGGATATCAATTATTTATCGTAATCTTGTTCAGTGCTCAAAAATCAATACACATCCTCCATGTACCGTCTTTCTTTGGAGCTAATACAATAGGAGATCCACACATAGAGGAACTTGGCCTTATGATTCCTTTATCGAGAAATTATTGAACCTATTTCTCTATCTCTTCATTCTATATCACCGATGACCTATACATACCAATGTTAGGAAGAGAAGCATCCTGCTACAAATAAATTTCATGTTCAACCTCCCTCTTAGGAGGAAACCCTCTAGGTTCCTGAAATAACTTATCATAGTCAGAAATGATATTTAGCAATTCCTGTTTATGATTTGGATCACAACCTAAAAAATAATCTGATATATCTTCATCTTTTTGCTTCACCACCATGAGAACAAAATATTTATTAGCATTTATGAGTGTCTTCATTTTTCCTATTCCCACAAAAGAAATATTAGTTTTAATTCAGTAAGTGCTAACGATATATTCAATACCATTCTTGAAAATGTGATATTTGTTCTCTTCATGATAGAATATGGATTTATTTTCAAATAGATATGGACTACCCAAGACTATGCTACAAATGCCAAGTGGCATGACATCTAACTCAACCTCATCGAAGAAATTGGAAGTAATTGCAAATCTGATTTTACATTGTTTATTCACTTGCAACTTAGCATCCTCACACACCCAACCTAATGGATATGGTTTCACCTAAGGTGTGGTATTTAAACCCAACTTATTAACAATTGCTTCGGATATGAAGTTAACTTGAGATCCACTTTCAAACAAAGTATCTATCTTTGTATGCTTCACTATAACCCTGAAATGAAAAATATCACTTCATTTCTTTTGATTAGGAACACCTTCCAATTTAGAAGATTGAATTGAAGGAATAGAATTAGTAGTATAATAATGTACCTTTGCTTCCCATTGTTGCAATCTTAAATTTGTCTCCTGAATATGATCCTAGATCTTGCTGAGTTGTTGCAATAGTCTTTTGTTTCCCCTTATCCTAGAACTTCTTTGGCCATAACTCTGGATGCAGTTTCCAACACGGTGCCTCCTCCTGTCCCTTCCTTTTGCAGTGAGGACATGTAGGTTTCTCTTCAACTTTATTTATTGTCATTTATTTTTTACTGTTCCATTTTCCTTTCATTTTTTTCTCAAACTTGTGTGGCTTCTTATCTTTGGACATATACTTTCCCTTGCTAGCTTCAAGATGAGTAGCTTGTATTGACACTTTGTCAATATTAGTAGGGTTAAACATCAATATGTTGCATCGAAGATATGAATGCATACCACCAATATACTTTAGAAGAGTTTCATGAGTATATAATGGAATTCCTAAAGATAATGATTTATTTTTAAATTTCTGTGTATATACTTGAATATTTTTCCCCTTTCCTTGTCTTAGATGTTGCCAATCTATTATTGCAGTTTGTACATAAGCCAATGGATAAAATTGTTTTCTTATTGCAACAGTAAATTCATCCCAAGAAGAAATTACTTTACCCTATTGAATGAGATCAAATTGTGTCTTACTCTCCTACCATATCAAGGTTGTGTCGCCCAGAAGAAGAGTAACCAGCTGTATCTTTGCAGTGTCATCCATGATATTTTGTACCCTGCAATATACCTCATTCTTCTTGATCCAATTGTCCAACTTCTCTGCATTCAATTCTCCATCATAAATCGACAAGTCAAACTTTATATCAAATTTCAATAAAGGAAAATAATGAGTATGAGAGCAAGAAGAGTTCTTAGAGGGCTTCTTATTATGTGAAGAATGTCCACTTGCACCATTGGTAAATGATGATGATGATGATGATGATGATGAAGAGGGTTCTGAACGTCTGCCACCTTCACCTCCTCCTTCTCCTTTTACTGAAGATTCTCTGCCACTAGTATTTTGAACTCTTCAATACAAATCATATATTGTCTCCCTCATTATGCATAGTGTATCCATAACTTCCTCTAGTCTCATGGGAGGATCTTATTCTTCCTTTCCTTCAGAGTCCATCTTTCGCTTATGAAATATCCTTTGATTCTCTGGATTATAACTTGCAAGATTAAATTTACCAAGGTTGAATCTAGACTTTCTAAGCATTCACTTGCAAAAACTTGTCAAAAACCTTGCTCTGATACCAACTTCATACGAAAATCCTTAGATATTAATTTATTTCATAAAATACACATAAACATCCAACCTGATTGGAAATATAAATGATTGATTTGACTATTTGAAAATAATATGAATTCACTTACATATCCAAAATCACTTAAATGATAAATAACTTGCAAGATAACTGAGTGAAATAGAAACAACAATAATAAAACACATAACATAAGTTTGTTAATGGAGTTCACCCATTTTTGGCTATGTCTCCAGGCCTGCTTCCAATTAAGACTGCTTTATTAATGCTCAAATGCTTGTGTTCTTACAATGATATTATTATCTATTACTCAAACTTAGAAATAGAGTGCACCATTGAATTCCTCTCGAAATTATGAAAAAAATGAGTATAAACACTCTATACTTTCCTCAAGGAACCCTATGACATGCATTACAATGCAAACTCAAAGTCTAGATACCCTATGGCATGAACTTCAAGGAAAATATGCTTAGTTTTGCATGCATCTCCATGTGGGGGAATTGGTTTGCGCATTGGTTAAATAGGAGGTGAGGCTTAACCTCCACCTAAAACTATTGGAAAAATTAAATATATTTGTTGTGGGAATCTGATGCAGACCCCGTATCCCTCTTAGGGGCTGCGCGACCTCTCGGTCAGGATCTTCCGGTTCTGGAGCCGAAATGGCTCTTCTGGTTCCAAACTAGAACCCTTCGAATGAACACACAGGTCCTCCAAAAATGCTCAGTTGACTTTTCCAAGCATCAAGCATGAGCTCCCACATCACACAACCAAGAGTCGTGACCTCTGACTAGGCTCAGATCTTTCTCAGATCGACGACTATGCTTATTTCGACGTTTTGCGTTTCGCGAAATCAGGGTACAAGGGATATTCCTGCTCCTTGGAATCCTTGGTTGTCGAAATGTTGAAATCCTGATGACCCGAGATCTACAGCTTATATCTCTCTTGGATCGACGACTATGTTTATTTCAGTGTTTCACATTTCGTGAAATCAGGGTACAAGGGATATCCCTGCTCGTTGGAATCCTCAATTGTCGAAATGACAAAATCCCGATGACGCAATATCTATGGCTCAGATCTCTCTCTCAGATCGATGGCTACGCTTATTTCGGCGTTTTGCATTTCGCAACTTCGCATCTTGCAGAGCTATCCACTCCTCTTCCCGATCGTCGAAATCGTGAAATCTCCCCCACTAAAGATGAACGGCTCTATGCCTTCAAAGATCTGACGACTCTGATATTTTCAGGGTTTTGCTGGTCGAGAGTCCCACACTATTGAACCTTGTACTCCCAGTTGTCGAAATTATGAAATATCTTGGCATTCAATCAACGACTCACAATAATCCCTGAGATCTACAATCCACGTCTGACCTTGCTATTTCACTATTTCGCGATTCGGGGTTTTGGGAGACAAGGACCTCTATCATTCCAACTTGCGATACCCGAAGTCGTGATGTGGACTGACAGTCCAGATCTATCTAAGATCGATGGTCACTATTCCTCCTGAGCTTTGGACGTCAAGAATCCCTTGTCGCTAATCTCCTCACAACTCCACCTTATCCAACAACTTGCAAGGTTTCGATGTTTCTCCCCAGCGACTCTCCACCGTCCCTTCAGATCTTCGATATCTCCCCTCTTGGATCTATGCAGTGTTAAATCTTATGCTCCCACCTCAAATCGGACGATCCGCGGGATTCCCCACCGTGATCCAATGCTCGACGACGTTCTTCCTCTTGAGCTTTTACTCGCTCCAGACTTAGAAGATTTTCTAAGTATTCGAAGACTTGGTCTTCACTCCTTCCAGGGAATGAGTTCTTGGATCTCGATAACACTTTCCGAAGTGTTGTTCCTCTTGAGCTTTGTCTAGTTCAGACTTCAATTTCCCACGGACTCCTTGTGTCTGAGGGATTTCGATAACTCAGATACACGGTATTTCTTGTAGAGTGATATCCTTACGTTCCTCTCTGGCTCGATGCACACCTTGCAGAGCTCTCAATGAAGAGAAACAATTGAAACTGGAAAAACTCACAGTTCCATCCACTTGTTCATGTAAACAAAAATGACAGAAAAATGCACACTGTCCACACACCATACATTTGGATCAATTTTCCTTCTATTATATTCACAAGTGCCCAATGGCTACATAATACATTCAAAAATACAGTAACTCAAAAACTGGGATCTCCTGCTTAACTAACAGTTCTCTCTTACAACCAATTTCTCTCTGTATTGCAGCTAACCCCAACTGGGCGTACAAACTTCTACTTAACTCAAAAAGATTTCTAGGGTTTCCCCTGGCTACTTGCCTACTCTAGAAGTCATCCTAAGCTATCTTAGTTCAGTCGCATTCTAGAGCCGTAGTGGAAACTCCTGCTCCGCTTGCGATTTTCAAAACATGCCTCAAAGGGTAAAATTTGGCACTAGTTCAAGTGTGCCTCCAAAGGTAAATTTCAGCGCTGGGTTAAGGAGGATTTCAAAACCGGCTGCAACTATCAACGTTGAATTTCTAGAATAACTCTCACGTGTTGAGTGGTCCTACCTCTATGCGCTTGCCAACGATGTTCCTGCATCATACTCCCCTTGACAAAAATTCATGGACTCCTGTCCATGAGATCCTCTACTGATTTTCCCTGCTTCTGGATAGCAACTTCATTTTCCCAACTATCATATACGATTGGGTGTCCCTTCCATTTGACCAAATACTCAAAATACGTTTTCCTTCTGATCTTCTTGCCAATCCTCTAATCAACAATTTTCTCCATCTGCGGATTTTTTGCCACAGGCATCTGTTTCTCCCACTGAATTTTTCCTTGAGCTTCTGACCCTTCTGTGTCATATTTCCTGTATGGATACAAGTCTGAAACATTGAATATCGGTGAAATTCCCACACCATCTGGTAGCTCAATCTCATAGGCATTTGCATCAATCTTCCTTAAGATCTTACAAGGTCCTATCTTTTTCATCTTCAACTTGTTGTATGTTCCCCTAGGGAACCTTTCCTTCCTGAGATGTGCTAAAACCTGATCTCCTACTTCAAATTGAAGTTCCCTGTGATGCTGATCAAATCTATGTTTGTATTTCTGATTAGAACTGTCTAATTGTCCTTTGATATGGCTATGGATTCGCTCCATCTCCACAAAAAAATCCTCTGCCCCAGTGCTCCTAATCTCACCTTGTTCCAAGTCTCTCAACTCAGACACTCCCCTGGGTTGCATTCCATAGAGTATTTGGAATGGACTCCTTCCAGTGCCCCTGTTTGGTGAGTCATTGTATGCAAATTCTGCTTGTGGCATAATCTGATCCCACTAGTTATGGTGTTCAGTAACCAGACTTCTTAATAAGTTTCCCAAACTTCTATTTACCACCTTAGTCTGCCCATATGTGTGAGGGTGACAAGTTGAGCTGAAGGAAAAATTCATCCCCATCTTCTTCCACAATGTCCTCCAAAAGTGACCAACAAATTTTGTGTCTCTGTCTGAGACAATGCTCCTGGGTAGACCATGAAGTCTCACAACTTCTCTGAAAAACAGATTTGAAACATGTGTTGCATCACTGGTCTTCTGGCATAGGATGAAATGTGCCATTTTTGAAAACCTATACACCACCATAAATATGGAATTGAATCCCCTTTGTGTTCTTGGCAATCCCAACATGAAATCCATGCTTATTTCATCCGAAGTCTTCTCTGGTATTGGCAATGGTTGATACAATCCAGTGTTCTGTCTTTTCCCCTTTGCATGTTGGCAGATCCTACATCTGTTAACAAAATTTATCACCTCTGTTCTCATACCTGGCCAATAGTATGAACTACTCAACTGTGCAAATGTTTTATCGTGGCCGAAATGTCCAGCCAATCCTCCATTATGCTTCTCCTTCAGAAGATTGTCCCTCATTGAGCATCTTGGTATGCACAATTGATTTCCTCTGAAAAACAATCCTTCCTGAACCATATACTTTGTCCAATGACTTCTATCTCTCAGTACATGGCTTGTACATGCTTCGTAGGCATCCTTGAAATCTGTATCATCACAATACATATCCTTAAGGTGTTCAAAACCCAAGGTCTCCACCTGGAATTCTTGAAGAATTAAACATCTCCTGCTTAACGCATCAACAACTTTGTTAGCATTCCCAATGATATGTTTTATGACAAAAGTAAAATTTTGCATAAATTTAAACCATTTTTCATACCTCTGATTCAGTTTTTCTTGTCGGGTTATGAATTGTAAAGCTTGGTTATCGCTATACAAGACAAACTCTTGTGGGACAAGATAATGCTTCCATTTCTTAAAATCTTGAATTATGGCATAAAACTCCTTGTCATATGTGGAGTATTTATTCTTAGTCTCATTTAGCTTCTCGCTGAAATAGGAAACATGTTTGTTATCTTGACTCAAAACTGCTCCTATCGCAATTCCACTTGCATCACATCTCACCTGAAATGTCTTTTCGAAATTTGGCAAGACTAGAATCGGTCGTTCCGTCATCTTCTCCCTTAATATATTGAAGCTCTTTTCGGCCTCCTCTGTCCATCTAAAAGACTTGTGTTGCTTCTTTACTATATCCATCATGGGTGCACAAATCCCACTGAAGTCTCTAATGAACTTCCTATATAAGCTCACTAATCCATGGAAGCTCCTTACCTCGAACATGCTTCTTGGTGATGGCCATTCCCTAATCGCTTTCACCTTCTCTGGATCCATCTTCAATTCATTCAAAGAGATCATGAAACCCAAATAAATGAGTTATGTCTTCGTAAAAGAGGACTTCTTCAAATTGATCAACAACTTCTCCTGTTGTAGCCTCCTCATTACTAGCATTAGGTGCCTCAAATGCTCCTCTTTAGTCCTGCTAAAGATCAATATATTGTCCAGATATACAACCACGAACTTGCCAATGAAATCTTTCAGAATTTCATTCATCAACCTCATAAAAGTACTCAGGGAATTTGTTAAGCCAAATGGCATAACCAACCACTCATATAGACCTTTGTTTGTCTTAAAGGCCATTTTCCATTCATCACCTTCTCTCATTATAATATCATGATATCCACTTTTCAGATCTATCTTAGAAAAGAAATTCGCTCCACTTAAGTAATCCATTAAGTCATCCATTCTCGGTAAAGGAAATCTGTACCTGATGGTGATCTTGATGATGGCTCTCGAGTCTATGCACATTCTCCATCCTCCATCTTTCTTTGGGTTTAACACAGTTGGTACTGTGCATGGGCTCAAACTTTCTCTGACTAAACCCTTATCAAAAAACTCTTAGACTTGGTTCCTCACCTCCTCATTCTCTTGAGGTGTTAATCTGTATGATGCTTTGTTTGGTAGGATTTCTCCTGGTATCAAGTCAATATGATGACTGATACTCCTAATGGGCAGCAATGAGTTCGACAGCTCATCCACCACTATATCAACAAAATTATCCAGTAGCTCCTGAACTTCTTTAGGTAAATCATCCATTGATGTACTCATAAGGATGGCTTTGGGCTTCCTCACCACAGTGAATTGCATCTCTTGTTCTTCCTTGAATTCTTTCAGGAGTTCCTTCCCACTCATGAGAATTATGCTTGTCCTGGCTTCCTCTTTCGCTCTCTTCTCCTCCATTGGCAGCAACATATGCGTCCTACCATTCTTCTCCAATGTATATGTATTCTTCCTTCCATCGTAAATGACATTTATTTCAAACTACCATGGTCTTCAAAACAAAATGTGGCATACGTCCATGGTGATTACATCACATGGGATTTCATCTTTATATCCTCCTATTTTAATTTCAACCAGACATTGTTTAGTGATCATTACCTGGTGTCCTTTTAGCAGCCATGAGACTTTGTATGGCCGTGGATGTGCAGTTGTCTTCAGCTCCAATTTCTCCACCATCTCTGTGGATACTAGGTTGTCAGTACTCCCATTTTCAATGATCACCTTGCGTACTTTGTCCTTAGTCTTGCAAGCTGTCCTGAAGAGATTGTTTCTCTGCACTGGCTTTTCAATTTCTGCCTCTGGTTTTAAGAGAAATTTTCTCAACATCAGGGATGCTCCATCCTCTGCTCCTTCTGCTTCAACATATCTTTGCCATGCTTCTAAAATGTGAGCTTCTCCTCCTTCCTTCTTCTTCTCGGGACATTCCCAAGACATGTGTCTTGTCTTTCCACAGACATAACATCTTACTCCTCCTTTGCCTCTTCCTCTAAAAAGTTTCTTCCAACACCCTGTATTTCTCGAGAACTTCCTCATTCTAAGTGATTGTGTGGTTTATCAACCTCGTCCTTAGACTGATGTGCTCTGTCATGGTTAAATCACTTGCTTTTTCTTGGGACCGAGCCTTTACCTCTCCCTCGCTGGTTCTATTTTCTGGCCAGCTTCTCCTCTGCCTTCAGCACAAGCTGATAACCATCTTCCACAGTCCTCACTGACATCATGCTAAGCTCGTCCTGGATTTCATATCTCAAGCCATTTATATATCTGGTGACTCTTTCTTCATCTCTCTCCCTTTTTCCAGTTTTGATGTTGAGCCGGTAGAACTCCTCAGTGTACTCCTTGACTGCCATCCCTTTCTGTCTCAAGTTCTGTAGCTTCCTGAATAGATTGATCTGGTAGTCTTTGGGTATGAACTTAGCCTTCAATTTGGCTACCATCCTGTCCCAAATATTTATCCTCTATTTTCCTTTACTTCTCCTCTCAGCCTACAGTTCGTCCCACCATAGTGCTGCATGCCATTTTATCCCGGTGACTACCTGCTTCACCTTCTTCTCCTCAACGACATATTCATAGTCAAAGTGTTGGTGCATGGACCTTATCCAGTCCAACAGTTCTTCAGCATCTAGATTTCCCTCATACATGGGGACCTTTATCTTAGCTCTGCCTCCCAATCTGGCAACCACTCTCAACAAACGTTCTTCTGCAGCATCCTCTCCTGCATCTTCTTCAATTTAAACCTCTTCACTTTCTGCATCACTGACATCCCTAACGTCAGGTGCTCTTCTCTGTGTTTCTTCCATTGTTTCCAATCGGGTGTGAAGCTCTCGCATCTCCCTCTCTACAACATGGTTGGCTAAAGGTGACTCTCATCTTCTTAGCAACATTATGTCGACTATCTGTCACACATAGAGTACAACTCCGAGTTCTCTATCTCCTTCTTTTCCTCCTTCACCTGAAGTCTATAGACGAAAAACTTAGGCACTGATACCACCTGATGCAGACCCCATATCCCTCTTAAGGGCTGCTCGACCTCCCGGTCATGATCTTCCAGTTCCGGAGCTGAAATGGCTCTTCTGGTTCCAAACTGGAACCCTTCGAACAAACACACAGGTCTCCCACAAATACTCAGTTGACTTTTCCAAGTGTCAAGCATGATCTCCCACAGCACATGAACAAGAGTCGTGATCTTCGATTAGGCTCAGATCTCTCTCGGATCGACAACTATGATTATTTCGGCATTTCATGTTTCACAAAATCAGGGTACAAGGGATATTTCTGCTCCTTGGAATCCCCGATTGCTGAAATGTCGAAATCCCGCTGACCCGAGATCTATGGCTCAGATCTCTCTCGGATTGACAACTACGCTTATTTCGGCATTTCACGTTTTGCAAAATCAGGGTACAAGGGATATCCCTGCTCCTTGGAATCCCTAGTTGCCGAAATGCCAAAATCTCGATGACCCAAGATCTATAGCTCAGATCTCTCTCTCGGATCGACGACTACGCTTATTTTGGCATTTCACATTTTGCGACTTTGTGTCTTGCGGAGCTGTCCACTCCTCCTCTCAGTTGTCGAAATCATGAAATCTCCCCCACTACAGATCAACGACTCTAGGCCTTCGAATATCTGACAACTCCGATCTTTTTGGGGTTCCGCCGGTCAAGAGTCCCACACTGTTGACCCTTGTACTCCCGGTTTCCATAATGCCAAAATATCTTGGTATTCAATCAATAGCTCACAATAATCCCTGAGATCTACGATCCACATCCGACCTTGCTATTTCGCTATTTCGCGATTCGGGGGTTTGGGAGACAAGGACCTCTATCCTTCCAACTTGTGATACCCGAAATCGCGATGTGGACCGATGGTCCAGATCTATCTAAGATCGATGGTCACTATTCCTCCTGAGCTTTGGACGTCAAGAATCCCTCACCGCTAATCTCCTCGCAGCTCCACCTTATCCAATGGCTTGCAGGGTTTCGACGTTTCTCCTCGGGGACTCTCCACCGTCAGTTCAGATCTTCGAGATCTCCCCTCCTAGATCTATGCAGTGTTAAAGCCTATGTAAATTCTAACCTTGTACAATATCTACTACAAACATATATTCAGAAAAGAATAGAAAAGATACAATGGCAAATACAAACATTACACAGATATTTTTCCCCTGGAAACCCAAACTGGGAAAACCAGCATATAATATATTCATACATTGTGTTACATTGTTTACAATATAATATACATATAAGAGCCAGTGGCATCCAAAACCCTAACCTAATGACCTGGATTAGTCCAAAACCCTAATTCATTAACCGGAAATAGAAAACCATCGGAAAAAAACCATGTACCAAAAAAAAACCACCTAAATACATGACACGTTTCCCTAGGTAGGTGTCACGTTTCCCGAGGCAAAATATTTTTTTTCGTGGGCGCTGCCCCTGGACCCCTGCGCGGGGGGCTCCGCCCCCCCTCTAACCCCCCTGCTTGCCCGACATAGACGCTCATACACTACTACTCGTGCAAATAATATAACACATACCCAACATTCTCCCACTTGTTGTTTTCTTCGCACACAGGGGGTTACAGGGTTACATAGTCAACAATCCAGGGCAGCAATGCCTATGGATCCTCTACACCAAGAGAAATTCTCAGTGCTCACAGATTTTGTTAATGAATCTGCAACATTCTTCAAATTTTCCACCTTCATCAGTGATACTTTCTTTTCTTCAATCATGTCTCTCACAAAGTGATATTGAACATCAATGTGCTTTGTCTTTGAATGATAAGCAGGGTTCTTCGCCAGAAAAATTGCACTCTGATTGTCACACTCTATCCTTACATCTTGTTGTACCAACCCAATACTTGAACACAATCTTTGTAACCATACTGTTTCCTTACTTGCATGAGTGGATTCCATGTATTCAGATTATGTAGTTGAAAGTGCCACTACAGCCTGTCTTTTGCTCATCCAACTTATTGCTCCACCAAATAGGTTAAACACATACCCGTTTGTAGATCTCCTACGATCCAAATCTACAGCCTAGTTTTCATCCACAAAGTCATGTATATCGACCACTCTGTCCAATCCCAGTCTTCCTTTGTAGCACACTCAATAGCTAGTAGTGCCACACAAATACCTAAAAACCCCTTTTACTGTTGTCCAGTGCTCCTTCCCTGGTTTTGACATATACCTGCTCAAAAATCCCACTACATGTTCAATGTTTGGTCCAGTACAAACCATTGCAAACATCAAACTGCCAACTTCCCTCACATATGGAACATGAGACATGTCCTCCTCTTCTTCATGTGTCTGAGGACACTAATCCATAGATAACTTTACACCAACAGGAATAGGAACCTTGACCAGTTTACATTCTTGCATATTAAACCTCTGCAATATTGTCTTGACATATTTTCTCTGATTTAACCAAAGTTTCCTCTTTTTTTGATATCTTTTAATTTCCATGCCCAAAATTAAATTTGAAGCACCAAGATCCTTCATGTCGAATTTAAAGGACAACTGAGTTTTCACATCCTAGATAATCTCCTTGTTGTTTCCTATCAACAACATGTCATCCACATACAAGACCAAATAAATCAAATGATAACCAATTAATTTAGAATACACACAGTGATCCTCTTTTCTTCTTGTGAAGCCAAGTCCCAGCATATAAGTATCAAATTTTGGATACCACATCCTTGGTGATTGTTTTAAACCATACAGGGACTTTTTCAGCTTGCATACAAGCTCCTTCTTTCCTTTCACAGCATAACCTTCTGGTTGCTTCATAAAGATTTCTTCTTCCATATCCCCATGCAAGAATGCTATCTTCACATCCATCTGTTCTATTTCAAAATCAAATGCAGCAGCAACAGATAACATAAATCTTATAGAGGTTAACTTGGCAACAGGACAAAAAATCTCACCAAAATCAATTCCCTCAACCTGGGAATAACCCTTTTCTACTAATCGAGCTTTGTATTTCTCCACTTTTCCTTCTACATTAAGCTTCTTTTTAAATACCCATTTACTGCCAATGGGCTTTCTTCCAGTTGGCAACTCCACTAGATCCCAAGCCTCATTCTTATCCAAAGATGCCATTTCTTCTTCCATGGCCCTTTTCCAGAGATTTCCAGAGGATCATCATTAGTAATAGACAAAGAAAAATTTGAACGAAAATCAGATGGACTATACCTTTTCGGTAGCCTTCTCTCTCGATCCAATCTCCTCAATACTGGAGTATGAGGATCTTCTTCTTCTGATTCATGTTCTTCTGTAGAGTCTGCTTCATCATCCTTTAAATCAAACTCTATCTTCTCTGGTTCTTCCTTACTTGGTAGGACTTCTTGTTTAACAACATCCTTCATCTCTCTAAATACCACATCTAGGCTATACACTACCTTCTTAGTTTCTGGGTTCCAAAGCTTATAACCTTTGAGACCATCTTTATATCCAATAAAGATACATTTTTCAGCCTTCTTATCCATCTTACTCCTATTTTCCTTTGGAACATGAACATATGCATCGCATCCAAATACCTTAAGATGTGTGAGAGAAGGTTCCTTACCAGTCCATACCTTTTGTGGAGTCTTGTCACCCAAAGCTGATGAGGGTGATTTGTTGACCAGATAACATGCAATACCCACTACCTCTACCCAGAATTCTTGCCCTATCCCGACACCACTGAGCATGCACCTTGCTTTTTCCATCAGCGTCCTATTCATTCTTTCTGCAACTCCATTCTGCTGAGGTGTATATGGAGTAGTCTTATGCCTTGCTATACCGCACTTCTTACAGAATTATTCAAATTCATTCCTGCAGAACTCTTCGCCATTATCTGTCCTCAACACCTTAATTCGTTTCTCTGTTTGATTCTCAACAAGATCCTTAAACTCTTTAAACCTGTCAAAGACTTCAGATTTATTCCTGAGGAAATATATCCAAGTTTTCCTCGAGAAGTCATCTATAAATGAGACATAGTACATAGATTTTCCCAATGATGGGACCGACACAGGTCCAAAAACATCACTGTGAACTAGTTGTAAAATTCCTTCTGCCCTCGTTGCACCGGAGGGGAATCTTACTCGATTCTACTTCCCATATAAACAATGTTCACAGAAATCAAAATCCAAAGAGCAGTTAGACATACCTTCAACCGTACCTTTACCGTGTAGTAGTCGAAGACCCTTCTCTTCGATATGACCTAGTCTTTGATGCCACAACATAAACTTTTCTCCAGAGACTGTAGGAGTTATTTCTTCTTCAACTTCAATATCAGGAACAATGGAGCTATTACACCCATCACTAATAGTGCTTCTTATCAGCTTATATAGAGTTCCAAACGGAACTCCCTTCATCAACACCATTGCTCCTCGAACCATCCTGCAAGTTCCCTTTTCAAAAAAAAATTTTACCCCTGCATCTTCCATTTTGCTTACAGAAATCAAATTTTTGGCCATACCTGGGATGTGTAGAACACCAGGTAGTGTTCTAATCCTTCCATCTATGATTCTCAACTTGACCCTTCCTCTTCCTATGATTCTCAACTTCACCTCCATCATACTTTTCATATTCGGAGAACCACTCCCTGTGGGGAGTCATATGAAAGGATGCACCAGAGTCAATCAACCATGCCTCATGATCTGCATGTGTGCTTGAAGAGGCCAAGTACACATCCCCTCCTTCCTTGGAGGTCTTTTCTTCTATAGAAGAAGATTCTTCATATCCCTTCTTTTTCTTAACTTTGGATCTACACTGCTTCTTGTAGTGCCCTTCTTTTCCACACCTCCAACATACCCTTACAAACTTTCCAAGAGATCTAGATCTACCCTTAGACTTATATCTCCCACTTGAGAAATTAGATCTATTTCTTTCCTAGGAATGTCCTCTTGCAAATAATGCGTCTGTGCTATGTCCTTCCATATTCTTTCCTCTCATCTCCTCCGACAACAAGGATGAGAACACTTCTTCAAACTTCAAAGAAGTTGTATTACTACCTATGGCCACAACCAGACTATCCCACGAGTTTGGTAAAGAACACAACAAACTGATACATTTATCTTCATCTGAAATTTTAATCTCAACAGATACTAACTAACTTACCACAGTATTGAAGGCATTCGAATGCTCTTCCACTGAGTCTCCATCTCTCATCCTCAAGTTATACAACTTCTTTCTCAGGAATAGTTTATTTACTAGGGACTTAGACTGATACAACTTCCCCAACTTTTCCCATAAATCCTTGGCTATAGCCTCCTCTGACACATTCAGTAATAATGAATTGGAGAGACACAGTCAGATTGTTCTCTTTGCCTTTTGATCCAGCTTTTTCCAGTCATCTGCAAAAGTTCTTGTAGGTGCAGTACCTTTACTACCACGATCCACTGATCTCTGTCCACCAAAAGATCTTCCATCTTGAGTTTCCATAGCTCAAAGATTTTCCCATTGAACTTTGAGATCTCCATCTTTGAATTGCTTTCCATTTCTTTTCACCTAAAAAATAGTACCACAGATCTCCCACTGTAACAAGGATTATCACAGTCTCGAGCCAAACCCTTGACCACAAAGGCGTCCCCCTGAAGCCAATAAAGCTCTGATACCAAATGTAAATTATAACCTTGTACAATATCCACTGCAAACAGATATTCAAAAAAGAACAGAAAAGATACAATGGCAAATACAAACATTACACAGAGATTTTTCCCCTAGAAACCCAAACCAGGAAAACCAGCATATATTATATTCATACATTGTGTTACATTGTTTACAATACAATATACATATAGGAGCCAGCGGCATCCAAAAACCTAGCCCAATGACTTGGATTAGTCCAAAACCCTAATTCCTTAATTGGAAATAGAAAACCATCGGCAAAAAACCATGTGCTGAAAAAAACCACCTAAATTCATGACACGTTTCAATAGGTAGGTGTCACGTTTCCCGAGGAAAAAAAAAATTCGGGGGCGCTGCCCCCGAACCTCTGTGCCCCTTAGGGGGGCCCCTAGTGGGACGCCCTCTAACCCCCCTATGCACCTGGTGTAGACGCTCATTCACTGTTTCTCGTGCAAAGAATATAACACATACCCAACAGCCTGTGCTCCCACCTCAAATCGGATGGTCCGCGGGATTCCCCACCGCGATCCAACGCTCGACGATGTTATTCCTCCTGAGATTTTACTCGCTTCAGACTTAGAAGATTTTCTAAGTCTTCAAAGATTCGGTCCTCACTTCTTCCAGGGAATGAGTTCCTGAATCTCGATAACACTTTCCGAAGTGTTGTTCCTCCTGAACTTTGTCTGGTTCAGACTTCGATTGCTCACGCACTCCTTGCATCTGAGGGATTTCGATAACTCAGATCCATGGTATTTCTCACAGAGAAATTTCTCCTTATTTCCTTATGTTCCTCTCTGGCTCGATGCACACCTTCCAGAGCTCCCAATGAAGAGAAACAATTGAAACTGGAAAAACTCATAGTTCCATCAACTGGTTCATGTAAACAAAAATGACAGAAAAATGCACACAGTCCACACACCATACATTTGGATCAATTTTCCTTATATTATATTCACAAGTGCCCAATGGCTACATAATACATTCAAAATTACACTAACTCAAAAAATGGGATCTCCTGCTTAACCCACAGTTCTCTCTTACAACCAATTTCTCTCTGTATTGTAGCTAACCCCAACTGGGCGTACAAACTTCTGCTTAACTCAAAAATATTTCTAGGGTTTCCCCTGGCTACTTTCCTACTCTAAAATTCATCCTACGCTATCTTAGTTCAGTCGCATTCCAGAGCTGTAGTGGAAACTCCTGGTCTGCTTGTGATTTTCAAAACGTGCCTCAAAGGGTAAAATTTGACACTAGTTCAAGCATGCCTCCAAAGGTAAATTCCGACGCTGAGTTAAGGCAGATTTCAAAATCGGTTGCAACTGTCAATGTTGAATTTATGGAAGAACTCTAACATGTTGAGTGGTCCTGCCTCTGTTCTCTTGCCAACAATTCTCTTGCATCAGAATCCCATAACAAAATCCGCCTTTAGCACATTGGCTAGAGTGGTTGTACATGTGGGAAGAGGTCGTTGGATCAAACCCATGTACCTCTCCTCCTTTGGCATGCAATTTTAAACTTGAATATATATAGTGTGGTTTGCTATATTCGGTGGCATAGTTTTTATCCACCCCCCGATGAGATTTGGGGTATGGTTACATTGGATTCCATATATACCATGGGTCGGGGGTTATCCCTCGGCCCTTTTTCTACCAAAAATACAATTTAACAAACTTAAATAAATTTAAATCCATATGACTATTAAGTCACATGCTTTGGTGTATTGATAATTCATTGGATTAGCTTGTATGAGGTCGAGGGTTTGACCTCGGTCGACCCATAAAATTTTGGAATACCTTCACTATAGAAGGCCAATGGGAGGTTTCCATGTGGCAGCCTCTCATTGGTCCACCTATGTAACCTCCACTTGTATGATCATGCCATGTGTACAAAACCAATTGGTCCACTTAGACTGTTCAATTTACTTGTCACTTTTCCAACGTCGTACAACCTATACGGGCATGCCATGTGTCACCCTTTTATTTTGAAATTTTTACCATGTTTTGCCAAAACTTTGAAGAGCCGTAAATGTTTCACACAAACTTCATTTGAGGCGATTTTTTCGCCGTTGGAAATATCTCGCCAAGCTCTACACAATGAAGTCATTTTCAAGAGAATTTTAGACGATAAATTTTGACCATTTTTCAGATCCACCTCAATCATTTTATCAGAAGCAAATCCATTATTTGGGTCACATTATTTTAAAAGTATTTATAGTAATGGAACCAAATAATATTAAATAAACCAAAGAGTGGAGATCCCCAAGGAATTTTATATAAGTTATATCATTCATGGGACTAGCGGGCTACTACATAATATTTATAAAAGGGTTTTCAAAGATTGCACACCCTATAAATTCTTTGCAGAAGAAGGGTGTGAAGTTTGAGTTGACTCAGGAATGTGAGGAAGGTTTTCCTCATTTGAAATATCTACTGACAAGTGCACCAATGTTAAATATTGTTGACCCAAATGAAGAATTTGTGGTCTGGATTGATTCTTGCAAAGAAGGGCTAGGTGGTGTCCTTACTCAGAATGTTCATGTGCTTTGTTTTGAGTCCAAAAACCTCAAGGAGCATGAAAGGAACTATGCCACACATGATTTAGAATTGACAACCATTATTCATGTGTTGAATATGTGCAGGAACTACCTTGTGGGTAGGAAATGTTATGATATTTAGACACTTAGGAGTTAGTTAAGATCTACTTGGTCTAATATGTCATTAGGTAAAAGTGTGTTTCTTTAGTATGCATTAGTATGCATTTGTAGTTAGGAAATCTGACGGTCACGATATGTTCCCGACATAGAGTGATCCGATGGTTTATACTCTCCTCGATCTTAATGGCCATTGATCCGTGGCTTAACACCCAATTGGTCCATGATCTCTACTTAAAGAGCATGGAGGGTCATTTGTCGATGATCAATTGTGAGAAAATCTCTTGTAAAATCTCTCTGTATCTTTTTCTTTGCATTAATAAACTGCTCCAAGTGGTCGCGTTGGCTGGGGCCGTGGATGTTTCCCTGTATGGGTTTTACCACGTGAAAACATCGGTGTGTTGATCTTTGATCTGGTTATGTGAGTGGTTACTGAAGGTGTTTGTCCTTTGCTGGAATACCTGTCTTGTCGAACATGGTATCAGAGCCTGTTTGAAGACCCACTCCTGTTGTAGATCGAGATCATGAAGCCGAGTTTATTCATCTCCATTTTTTGGAATTTTCATACATTTCTGGGCTGAGAGGACTATTCCATTGCGTTCATAGCACTCGTTTAATTCAGGAACACTTTTTGTTTCACTCAAAAAGGTTTCCGTTAGCCCAAGATATGGCCATTACAGTCAGATCCAGAGGTATAAAGTCTGAATACGCATTTTTTTAAAATTTTTGCAAAGTTTTGATTTTATTTCGGTTTGTATTTTTTATTTCCAGGTTGCTACTCTTTTAGATTTGTGTATGCTCTTTTCCCCGTGCCTTGTGCGATCTCAGCAAATCAGAAACAGATAGGAAAAGGTGCATCTTCCGGGTAAGCTAACTGAGATCTAACCCTTGTTGTCATCGAGAAGCAGAATTTATTTCTTGTGTGAAGAGAGTTTTTTTGGAGCATGCTCTCCAAGGTCATCTTCAACAACAACAACAACAACAACAACAACCCCAATCCTCCTTTTGAACATTACAATATGTTTTGCTAGACCATTTGGTTAAAACTTGCCTTGTTAAGTAAGAGGTCTTGAGTTCAAGTTTCTCTTTTGTTACTTTTTTTGAAAAAGTTCATGCTAAACATTGTAAAGTGCATTTCACTTCAAGTATAAAAGTGAATCACTATAAGTAGCTTTATATTTTTTTAGAGTTATTTATTTTGCATGCAACTTTTCTGTTATAAGGTAACTTCATTGTAAAAGTGATCCCCACTTCTCTTTATAAAAGTGGGTCACTTCATAAAGTAGCTTACACTATCATGTGGTTATTTGGTTACCGTTTATGCCTTTAAAAAAAAAAAAAAAGGGGGCATAACTCTCACATTGGAAGTTCGTTTTCAGTGCCGTTTTTTTTAAAACCGCATAACTTTTCGAGATCTTTCCATCTAGATCATTAGTTTCAATTTTTAAATCTGCATTATCTTCATATTTAATATGGCTTCTACAAGTACTGTCGTGCTTACCATCAACAACTACTTCCAATGGAGATCCCATATGGAATATTTATTAAGAAGTAAAGGCCTGTACCAGATTACCTTGGGAAAGGAAACAACCCCCACTGATGATGATAAGAAATCCAAATGGGATAATAGGAATGACGAAACACGTGGACTAATCGGAATATCCATCTCTCCTGATTTAAGGTACCACCTTCAAGGAATTGATGACCCCGAAGAATCTTGGAACAAAATTGAATCTGTGTTTGGTAAACTCAATATTATTCAAGCACAACAGTTAGAAACTCAAATATTGACCTTGAGTCCAAGTGATTTTTCTTTCCTTGGAGACTATCTATCTAAGTTTAAAACACTCAGAATTTTATGTGAAGAATGTAAGATAGTAATGAAGGAATAGCGTTGCATATATCTTATTCTTTCTAAGCTAGGTAGTGCA
>ML778780.1:1567034-1605359 GCA_009831015.1 Picea engelmannii | reverse complement strand
CATGTTGAATTTTATCCTTTAAAGTTCCTATGAATACATCAATCAAGTGCTCATCTGGAATATCGGTTACCTTTATATTCAATCTTTGGAAGTTCTCAATGTGCTCGGTAACTGAACCCTTTTTCTTGAGATTTATCAATTGGTGAAAGAAGGTATTGCTCCTTGTATCCTGATAGTGTGCTATCATTTCTTCCGTGAAAATTGTCCAAGTGACGAGTGATTTGCGAGAAAAAATCCATCGATACCATACAAATTTATTAGGTTCTAAATATAAAGAAGCAATTTGTACCTTTTGTGTATGTGGCACATTATGGAGATCAAAGAATTCCTCCATTTGAAGTATCCATGTGATTGGGTCCTTGCCATCAAACTTCCTCATATCAATCTTAGGAACGTGGTTGGTCTTCAAACCAAAGTTGGAGTTTCTCCATTCTTGATTCACCTTCCTTGTGTCCTCATCATGAATTTCATGGGATTCATTTTCACTTTCAGGTGTCTTCTCTATGACAAAAATTTTCAATACTTCCATGATCTCCCATTTTAAACCATCCATCTTAGTATCCAACTTAGCTTTCATTGAATCCATCTTCTTTTGTAGTTCATTTATGTCCCTATGCATTTCTTCACCTTCACTTGTATAGCGTTCCCCACACCAAATAATTGATATAAAATTCTGAAACTCGCACCAAAAATACTACAGACTGTCCACGATCCAATGAAACTAGTCCCACTCAATTTGGATACTCTAGGAAGAAGTTATGATTGTTTTACCTGAAACACCTTCTTGAGACTAGTCAATAGGACTAGTCAGATACCCTATCTTACACAGGGTGTATATAAAAACTTAAGATGACCCAGAAGTTGAAATTTTTACCATAGATACCTTACTAATTTATGTAAATATCCTTCATAGTTCAAGGTCTGAAACGTTACAAAAAAGTTTTTATAGCGAAAATTTCGCAATGACTCAGTTCAGGATGATTCCATAATCCTATCTTGTACAGGTTGTATCTCCAAACGTATAAGGCCTCAGGAGTTGAATTTTGAACCCAACATACCTTGATATGTATACTAAATATCCTCCAAGCGATTGCTTCTGAAACATTGTAGAAAAAATGTTATAGCTAAAATTCCAAGGTGTCTCAGATGTAGTAGAAAAACCCCAAGACCTTGAGCTCTGATACCATAAGTTAAGAACCAAATAATAATATAGCATAGAAAAACCTTAGAAAAGGTACTCAATGCCTTTAAAAAGAGATAATTTCAGATAATAAGCCTCTTCGAGGGGGCAACATCCTTTTACCCCACTTAAATGTTCAAGTACAAGATGATTCAAAATGAAAATGTCTCCTTGGTATATATAGGAGACTAGGAGGTATAATTACAACTAATGGCCTAAAGCTGACATAAATAAAACAACATTACTAATATAATATGCCCCAATTAAGGGGTAATGAGCCAATATTAGGGCTTAACACTCTCTCTCTGTTTCCATGCTTTTGTTCTTTCTATTCACATGTTTCTCTTCTTATGTGACTTCCCATGAAAGTATACCTTCTCTGAACAATCCTTCTATTTCTCTTCCTTGACATCATGGGAAAGAGGATAACTACCCCTGTTGATATGTCTCCCTATGTTTGCATTCTTCTAATATTTCATTCTGGATGTCTTTCTCTGATGATTTCTCTTCCCTTGAATTATCTACAAGATGTCGTGTAAATCAATATAGGGATACCTGTAAGTTTTTCCTTTCCTCTCTTCCAGTGCTTGCTAATTGTCCATTGGTGCTTACTCTTGTAACTCTTTGATATATATAAAAAACATTCAAAATTTCTTGACTTCAAATGATCTTTCATCACCATACTACTCAACAATGTCCCTATGATGATACAACTTCTGTTGATGGTTTCTCTTTCCCTGTTTTGTTGTGCCTTTCATTGCTTTCCTTTCTGTGAACAACTGATTTCAATTGATTCCACTGATACATTTCTATGCATTTTCTCCAACCCATGTTTGTTTTACCTACTAACGATCTCATAAATCCATCTCTATCCATATGTCATAAAATTTCCATAACTATGCTACTCAACTGTCCATAATGATGACCCATCTATCACTGTACTATCATGAAGGCTTCACAACTGCAACTGAATAAAATGTGTCCACTGATATACTCTATTAGAAAATCAAACTCTTCATGTCCGGAACAACCTATACTAAAGATATCTCTTCCTAAAGGAATATAATCATAAAATTCTTCATGTGTAACTACCAAATGATATCTACATGGGAATAATACTTCTCAACTAATCAATATGTCATTATGTACTTCTTCTATATGTCTCTGTAAATAATTCAACATGATCTAAGGATGGTTCTCTAATTTGTAGTAGCTACTAAACTGACTCCCCCTATTCAATATTCATATTCAATGGGAGTCTCCAAGTCGGGTGGCTCAAAAAAATACCCGCTCTGATGCAGAGTAATCTTCCTCTTCGTCTGTAGACTCATCATATTTTTGAACTATGACTTCTTCCCTTTTACCTATGGATTGATCTTTCACTATAATTCCTGAAAGTACAATCTCTTGGGCCTGTTCCTTATTCACTTGTTCTTCTTTTATTTCTTGTATTACTACAAATCTTGTGATCTCCGAGACCTGGTCTTTATTCACCTATTCTTCTTGTTTTCCATTTCCTCTCCAAACCTTCATGTATCTATGTTGGTTCTTAACTTCTTCTTGGGATGAACCAGGTTCTGATATCAAACAGGTCTCCAACAAAAACCTCAAAACTATCATCCCTCTTGGTAAACCAGAAGGAAACGCTGCACACAAGGTGCACAACAGAGTCTCACCCGAGATATCTTTTATGGGGGAATGCAATACTCAGGTGTTTGAAGTCTAGGAATGAGTGGGGATTGTGGTAGGTGTTATATAAAGAATTGCCTCACCCCATGCAACTTTCTTAGAAGGCCTTTTTGATTTCCCTATACATACTTGAAGTCCATTTTTCACTTCCCAGAGCTAAAAAATCCTATTTTTCAACATATACGTGCCCTAACAGCTATGCAACTCATGTATATGCAGGTTGCATAATCTATTCACACATTGGGATTCATGTAGTGTCTTGGATTCCATTATCCTTATTGGTGGTTTCCTCGCCTTTGTCGAAAATTTTCCTTATTGGTTTCTACTTAAAGGGTCTCTTTCATGCACTACTTGCATCTGGTGCATGAGAGAGGCGCACGGGGTTGTTGGTTCATGAAAAGAATCTTTGTCTGAGTTCCTCCAAATAATCAAGCTATTTCCTTGTACCTCATACTGACTGATGACAGATGCCTCAATTCTCTCCTTTCAGCGGGTCTCCTTCCATCGAATTCATCTCATATATTCTAGAAACGGGGCCTAGAGTCTTATGAGTACCTAGGGGCTTGCAGTCATTAGTGGTAGGTTCTCTCACCATTGATGGTTGGGAATACATCAATGTCTCCTGATCAATGGACTCTTTGAGTGTTTAACCTCAACTCATTTATTCACACTTGTAAGAATGTACTCGACGCCTTGATACCTTCTTTCATTATCAGTAGGTTATCTCGTGTTTTTTAATGGTATTCATTAATGACCGATAATCAAATGAAGTCTCAATGTGTTCGACTTAACTCCTTTATTCACATAATGTAGACTTGCACCTTTGGCGGATCATGTAGAAGAATTAAAGACATCAAATATAGTAGCATATTTTCTGAGTTGTTGCTATCATTCACTAGACCAACACCTTTATGAATTCAGTGATCATGGGAGATCAGATTGTACTCCATTATATACACATATCTTCAGATTGTTTTTGAGAATGGTCTTCACTGGGCCTTGTTTGTGACTATGACAACCTATGGCACATGTCTACTTTGTATTGCCTATTCATGGCCATGAGAAACTACTTGGTATTATTTTCCACATGGATCTTCAGTGTAATTCAAATTGGTAGCCATGTGCACAAAGTCATTATATATTGTAATATTGTAATGAGCAACTAGTTCTTCCAGCTGAGTCTCCATCACTCCAGTTCTGGGAATTATAATGTATTTCACCATCGCATATACTCCTATGACCTCACACATTGGGGGGCATCTGTTATAGCAAGATTTTCCTCACCCCATGCAACTTAATCAGAATGACTTTTCCATTTCCCTATACAGACTTAAAGTCCCTTTTGAACTTCCCAGAGCTAAAAAATCCTATTTTTCCACATATACGTGACCTAAAAACTATGCATATCACGTATACACAGGTTGCACCATCACAGCCCATGTACATCGGGTTTTGCACGCAAAATTAAAAATGGTGTCGGGTTTCCATGTCACGTCACAGGATCTATGATCCTTGACCTTCCATATACTGGAAATGCTCTGAATCGACCCTTCAATTCCATTTGAAATTTATAAAATGGGCCTTATCAAAGTCGTGGAGGAGGGGAGAATTCAACTATTAAGAGAAAATATAATCTGCAAAAGTTTCCTCTTCTCGTATGAATCTGCATCCCTTTGTCCTTTTAAGTCTAAACACATTTTTTATCCCCCAAGATCTTCCCTGATTGTTGGAGAACCTCATTGTCTCCCTTATATGAGCTTGGATTTGGTTGAGGATTGAAGTGGTGGAGGCCCAAGAGGAAGGGACTTAGTTTCTCAGTTTCGAGACGTGCCAACACAAAATTTTGTCACTTATACAGTTATGTGGATCATTTATTAATAGAAATACTCTTTTTCTGTCCAATTAATGTCTTGCAAATATTTGAATTATTATTCCATGGGCATATTTTTTATGAATATTGATGGATTATGCTATTTGATGTGCTAACTTTATATATTATCACCATATGTTTGTATATCTTGGTTGTTGAGGACAAGTTGTAGGTGTATTGATTTGGGTTGTGTGCTCAACAATAGTCTTCATTGGACATCCGGACAAGGTAGGCTCTTTATTTTGTCTTGTTGGCATTTTCAATTATATAGCATACTTGGGATTAGAGTCGATTTTTGCAGTCATTTCCTTCTATTGTGGTTTACCCCATTCCATAGAGTGATATTCCTCGTACAAATAGGGTTCTTTATTCCTTACACATTATCTTTGATAATCATTCATCTACTTCTATGATTTATTCATCTTTAAACCTATGCATGCATGTTGATATAGCTACTTTAACCATTCATTCTTAAGCTAATGATAAACAAAAAATAAATCATTCATTAACAATCACACAGAACACAAGGTTTATCGTGGTTCACCCCATCCCGGGGCTACGTCCACAAATATCTAGCTTCTCTACTCTTTTATTTATTCTACTACAAAAGCTTGTGCTACGCGCATTACATCTTCAGTAATACAATCAAAATGAAGGTAAGAACCCTTTGTGAAGCTGACTAGATCACACCAGGATCCTCATCCTCTGACCTAACTCTCAAATACTAACTTATTCGACTCTTCTACAATACTTACTACAATCAATATCTTTCCAACCATTAACTCTCAATCCTTAACTAACATCCCCCTCACCTAAACCTCCTAGGTCCTTATTTATACTACTTTATAGGCTTATAGGCATTACAATCTTTGTCAAAAACCCTAACCCTATCACGGTTAGTCTTGTCTTCCTGCACACCATGTTTCTTTTCCTCTTGCATGTTGCTTTTCCTTCTTTTTCTGCATGCTTCTTTCTTGCCACCTGTTGCACGCTCTCCAAAATTAGGTCTTTCTTTCCAAAAATAGGTCTTTCCCAAAACAGATCTTTCTACCAAAAATAAGCTTGTGCCCAAAATAGACTTCCTTCTCAAAATAGGCCTACACCCAATAGGCCCTCAACACTGACATGTGACTCGTCCCGAGCCACTCAGGTGGTGCGCATTCCCTGTACAACCTTTTCCAAACTGTGGAACGTCTCTGCTAGTTCCTTTCCTTTCTCCTTCACCTACGTAGTTTTTTATATTAGCGCCTCAACTATTTTCAATATTATCTGTTCCTATAGTAGTGTTGTGCTCTCTAAATGTGCCTATGCCATGCTCGTCTTCTCTTCCTCCAGCTGTGCAAACATCTGTGTTGCTTGTTCTTGGAGGGGCTCCAATTGGGCTTGTCTTTCCTGCTTATTTGTTTGCGTTGTATTTAACTCTATCTACAGAGTCTTAATTTCTTGGATGCCCTTTATGTGCTCCATAATACTCATGGTTTTCTGCCATTTCCTTAACTTTTGTATGGCATCGCTTATTTTCTCCTCTTGTTGGTCCAACTATTGGACCTTTTCATCCTCTTCCAAGATGGTCTAAATCTGCATAGTTCTGTCGAAAAACTATGCGAATTGCCTTGCTTCTTTTTCCATCTCTACTATCTGTAGTGCAGCTTGTTGTTCTCTCTGTTATCGAACCTCAGGAGGATTCCTAGGATTAATTTTTTCTTTTAGCTCCTCGATTTCCTGCCTATATCCCTCAATCATCTGTGAATTTTTTTTTATGTTTTCTTCTGCACTCCTTTTTGGTGATTGTGTGCTATCTGGGATACGGTCATATACCATTGTTATCCCTTGCTCTATCTTGTCAGCACATTCTTTCTCCTCCTCTTTATCTAAGGTCAATTGGTCGCAGGTGATTTGTAACATTTTGGTGACTCCCCTACCCACCTCCAAGTTAGTGGCATCTGCGTGGGCTCTAGATTGTACTTCTTGCATTATACTAGCCTGGTTTCCGTATAATTCCTTGGTGGGTATCTGTGCCATGACTACCTCAAAATGGTCAATTTACCCCCATGGGTTTCTGTGCAGTATCTTGATCCATTCTAAGCATTTTTCATGTGACTGTGAATGTGTCCTTGCCTTGAACTACTAGCTGAACTATCTCCTCTCCTTCTTTCTACGCAGGGGTTCATTGTGTCTTTTCATGTTGATTCGTTGTGGCCTATGAGACTGCACGAATCTGTAATTTTTGTAGAGTTTCATGGAATTCTATGAGTTTTCCCATGATCTCTTCTCTTTGTGCCTCTACAACATGGACCACCTCTCCCCCCCTGTCCCAAACCTTGTTCACAATGAACTCAACATCATCCTCTATCAAGGTGATGATTGGGTCTTCCATTGTATACTTCCTCTTTTTGTGCATATCTTCTACCTGCGTTGTTTTCCTTTTTATCTGTGAGGGATTCGCCCCACTCATTATAACCTGTACCCTTTCCTTGCCAGCCTATTATGTGTCCCCCTTTCTAGCATCCTTATGACTATTTGTCCTAGGCATTGTTGTTGTCCTCCTTGGTCTTTTTGGAACTGAGCTACTTCCCGGAGTCTAATTTCATGTTGCAACCTTCTTAGTGTTATCAACTGGACTGGTTTTTTTTCCAAGGGACTTGCTTCAGCCTGCCCCTTGGGCTTGGTGGATTGTGTTGTAGTTGGCTTTGTTGCTATTTTTGCTACTGGTATCTTCCACTGTTCTCTCCAGTCTTTGATTATCTAGTCAATTTATTCCCTTGTGACACAATATTGTATCTCTAGCTATGCCTTCTTTGGATCCTAGAGGCATGGATCCACATGTGGTTCCTAGATTCCTTAAACCTATCTATACCTTAATTTTCCTAGACTAAGTCCACATGAATGTGCCACACATTGGTTGTGCACTGTTGTATTTATTCAAGCAACATCACATATACTGTGTTATTTACCTGTTGATTTTTATTGTCCTTGGCATTCCATAGGGACTCATATCTAGTTGCATAGCACTTTCCTTTCCTATCCAGAAAGGATGAAAACTTTGGCTCCTGCCACCCTGCAAAATCTATGAGAATGGTAAGCCAAGAAGAATGGAACTTGGTTCCATTATCATGTGCATCTCTTCAATCAATCAAAAATTGGTTCAGGAGGTACGACACCCAACTGAATATTACTCCCTTCGCACACTACGTGACTACTGTGATGACCCCTACTGGAGCCTCTTATTTCCTGCACTTTCTCAACAGCTTGCAATCCATGATCTTGTTGGAGAACCTTGTCGCATTTTCATTGATATCTTTGAGAACAATGCCCTTGTTTCCCCTTCTGGTGCGAAATTATGCTTTTACCAGTTAAACAATCTCCTTCTTGTGTACCTTGTTGTCGAAGTACTCCTCTAGCTTTGTGCCTACTATTGGTAATCCTGTAATCTTGGCAATCAATGACACATCTAGATATATCGGCCTATCCATCCAAAGGATGCCGCCATGTACCCGGGATAGCAATTTTTTTTATGCAAAGCCAAACATTTTTACCACGCCCGAAGTGCAATATGTCCAGGAGGCTCATTATCATGGATTTGTAAATCCATGTTATCCAATACGCAAACTCCATTATTGGTTTTCCTAGGGGTCCAATTTCCCCTATGTTTTATAAGTAGGATTCTTCGTCCAAATCTGGGAATTTGGTTGCATTTCACACATCATGGTCCGAGTACCTAAGTTTCGATACTTTTCCGAGCATGTCATCCACAGTGACCCCTGCATCTGGGAGGTATGGAAGTGTAATTTCTGTGCCTGTGCCTTTCTTTTCTGCCTACTATCAGGGAAATTCCCCCTATACTGGGTTTAGGTACAGGCAGAGCTCTGACTTCCCTTAAAAGATTGTTCTACCCCTAATCTAGCCAAAAACTACCTAAACTGAATGACAAGAGAGAGGAAAGAAGGTCAATAGATGTACCTTTGGTCCTTATGGCTGGTGTAGACCTATTTCACCTTGTCACAACCTTTTGTATTGATGGTCTCCTCCCAAAGATGACTTGCAAAAATCTTACAAGAACAATTCTACAACATACAATCTCTACTTATTACCTTAGATTTTAGATAAAAACATAAATTCATAAGTCAAATGAAAGCAAATAGACACGATGTTTGGGACAAGAAATAACTCTTTTATTCAATATGAAGATTACAAAAGATTACAACCTACATCGGCTGACGCTCCGTGAACTAGGTCCGTGCTCCTCTATCGTGGCTCTAAGTGCTCCAATCCCATGCAAACTTCTCACAACCAACTCATCTCTTGTAAAAGGGGAAAGAATTGTATTAGGAGAAAGGATTTGAGGGGAATGTTGAGGAAAAAACTCAGAAAGGGAGGCAAAACTTGGTCTAGAAAGGGGAAGGGATTTTGGCAGAGTTTACTTGTTCTCTTGCTTGTTGTTGTAAATGAGACCCCAAGACCTCTTTTTATATGAGAAAAATATGGTTATTTAGTTTGGGGATGGTATATAATGGATAAAATGGTTTGGAAACCCTCTATAGCCCGTAAACTCCACTGAATTCCTTGCAATTTTATATTTTTTGCAATTTTTAGAGGTAAATGTGAGGTGTATAGTATGTAGATCACGTATGTATATGGGATAGCTAGTATGCATCTCACATGTGTACGTGGGATATTAGTTTAGCATGGCACATAAACTTTCAAAAAAAAAAAAATTAAGAAGACGACTCAACAGTATTTTGGAAAAATATGTAAGTGGAAAGGATAATGTTATGTATGCATAGGTAAGGAATTTTTGAACTATAAAAGATGCCCCCTAATGTGTGAGGTCAGAAGAGCAAATGATGGCTAAAATACATTACAATATCTTTACTTGTGGGAAGGACAGAGTCGAGTGAGCTCGGGACAAGTGTTCGTGAGCGTGCCATCTGCAAAACAATGATAATCTCTCTGAGGAGGGCATACCCATGCTTGAGATGAACTAATAATGGATGCCAATCAAGTACATTGTAGATCCATTTCATATATAAATGTCTATATAAAGTGTATCCACGAGAAATACACAATGGATCTACATCTCAAAATAATTCGAATAGATACAAGTGCAATTTAATATGCATCTTCAAGAAGCATTGATGCTTGCGGCTAGAGATGAAAACTTCATAGCTTGAGTAACAACTTCAACATCTCCAAAAACTCAGGTAGGAGTACAATAGTAGTGTAAGACTCACTACCTTGAGGTCTTCGACATGTCGTTGGGAAAATACTGGAGGATATCGATCATCAGGTACAAAACTTCATCAATTTTGAATCCAAACTTTACTGGACTCCCAAGATGGCCGACTCATTAAAGTCAAGAGATAAATTGTAGAATGGCTGACTCAGGTTGGATAAAACTCCCCTTGGACAAAATAACAACACAAATGATGAGACTCAAACAACTGAATATTTGACATAAGTCTATGATATAGAAGGCACCACAAACTCTCCATATGTTTGGAAGAGTAACCAAACGGAGGAGGACACAACTCTATGTAATGAGAACAAATTCCTAAGTTCATACTAGATCTCAATGCTTGAAAAAAAACTGGAAGGATGTGCTTTTTCCAAATGCGACTATCTTGCTGTCGAAAAAAGAGAATGTATGTCCCATCCCCTCTTTTTGGAATATTTGATTTTTTTATCTTGTTCAAATTTTTAACAAGCTTGAAAAAGAATAAAATAATGCTACGTTACAAAGGAGTAACAAGTGTCATGGGCAAGAAAACTAGTTCCGAGTGCATGGAACATACCAATTCTTAGTGCAAGGAGACACGTGCAGGATAAGGACACTCGGGAAAATTCCTCCATGGGTCAAGGTGTCAGATCGCAAGGGAAAAGGTGTTGCAAGGCCTGCATTTAAGGAATTCTTTGAAGGTTCATTTAATAGCAACATCAAGCCAACATTAGGCCAAAGATGCAAGGATGAGACATGCGATGTGATTAGGCATGACACAACAAGACTCCTTCCATGTTGATTTTTATGAGCCTAGAGAAGGTAAGATCAATGGTTTTTCACGTTTAGAGAGTCTGAAAAATGCTAAAAGAAGACCATTCCAGTATTCCAGTTGGTTCGAAAAAGGGTTAAACATATGCCTAAAGGATGTCTCTTCAAAACCATTTTAACGAGTGTGAAAGAGACAAGATCACTCGACTATCTTTTCAATTTTAAGGAGTCTGAAAAGAGCTTAACTATGGACTCACAACCTTTTTCTAAGTTTAATGTCCTTAGCCTGAAAAAGTATAAAATATAACTAAGGAGAACTCTCTTGGCGAGACGTGTCTCCCAAGGTGTACCTTTTTCCTGGATAATCTATTGGCCGGAAAAAGGGTTAAACTTATGCCAAATAGATGTTCTTTCTGGACCAATTAATGAGTGTGAAAGTAACAAGGTCACTCAATGATATTTTCATATTTAGGGAGTGTTAAAAGAGCTTAACTATGGACTCTGAGGGGGTTCCTTTTTCGTAGATAATCCCAAAGGCCTGAAAAAGAGATAAACCAAAATCAAGGAGAATGGCCCTTTTTCAAAAATTTAGTCCCTCAGGCCCGAAAAAGGGTTAAACTTACGCATGAGAATACTCTCCTAGTGAACTGAAGCTACTAGGCTATACATTTATTCGTGAATTAACCGTCCAGACTGAAAAAGGGGTAAATTAATGTTGGACATATGTGCCTTCAAATTTTAGTTTGGCGAGTGTGAAGGTCAACAAGATCGCTTGACAAGATTTTCATTTTTAGAGAGACTGAAAAGGGCTTAAAGAAGACTCCAAGGGGGCTTCTTTACTTTAGTAATCTAAATGAGACTGAAAAGAATAAATAATATCTCATCATATATTTCTTTCAAAGTTTTTAAATGAACCGAAAAGACAACAAACCATGGTCATAGGGAGTCCCATGGGAAATGCCAATAATAATGATGAATAAGAAGGATGAGGCTTCAACACAAAGTCATGGCAGGACTAAAAAGGGACTCCCGCGCCTATGAAATAGTTCGGCATGGGAACCAAATGGAAAACAAGGTTCTAACTAGGATTCCCATGGAAGGAAGGCTCTACCAAATAAAGTACGACACACTTATCAGCAAGGAAGGTTAGTGTCACAATTTAGTGGGGTCGATCCTAAGGCCAAATGAACCAGGAAATGGATAATGCAAAAATGAAAGTAGGGAAAAACCTAACCTATATGCCAGTTTTGAGGTCAATACCTGTTAGAAAAGATCAATATGATGAACAAATGTCAAAGAAAAATGTCTCTAATATTCTTCATATAAATCCAATAACACTCATATGAAAGTTAATAAATCCAATATAGAGAAAAACTTTCGAAAATGAGAGGTGCTACTGAATACAAAACTTGAAAACAACAAACCTGGACTATACACTATGGTACGAAGCACTGCATAGCCTTATGGTTCATGCATAGTGTTGGTTCAGGTAGAGCCCACTGCTAGACTCTAGCCAAGAGTCTCTTCGATAGTCAACCTAGAAAGTCTCCCAAAAGGGAAGAAAACACAAACCACGTGTAAGTCTTCCCATGGTATAGAAATCGTAGACATGGCTTCAAGGATAGCCTCATCCGAAGGAAATTCAATATCCAAGAAATCATGTGAATGAGGAGGGTCAACAGTCCCAAAGGGATAAGTAAAATGACTATATTCCATATGAATATGGAGGTTCTGGCCAGGAATGACAGAGTCTATCAGTGAAGAATCACAATCACAAAGGCTTGAGGATATACAAATAGTGAGATCAGACTCGAAAGGAAACTCAAAATCACTTGGAACGAGAGGGGGAAGCAAGGGCTCCCATGCCCCCATTGGATAAACCAAAGGATCAATTGTCGAGACCATTTCTCGAGAAGGCAAACATGATTGCACAGATTCCTACTCAAAAGCAATTGAACATCGAGGATACAATGCCACACAATTAACCCTTGGCAGGGTAGATTCTACACGAACACTAGGAACATATAAAGAGGAAACTTGAACTAATGTCGAATTAGGATGGTGATTATCAGATGCCAACTGGTCAATAGTAACAATGCTTCCATTGTGAGGGAAATGCATCCCCTGAAAGAGCATAGACACCACAACACTCATAGCATATACATAATCATGCCCGAGAAGCATATTGAAATCTAACGGGCCTTGCACCACTGTAACATCGACAAGGAAAGTCTTCCCACCTAACACGATATGCAACTGAGGAAGAATCCCAAAATATTTACTAGGTGTTATAACCCTAAATTACTCTACATACGCATACCTGGCTTTTGGACCTCTTACTTGCATTTTTTTCCAATCCATCACTGAGTTGCTCTTCTAAAAAACCCATTTTTTGAAGATGTATGCGCCATGCACCAATACTGCCCGCGTGCATACACTTGCTGCACCACTACAACCCACGTATGTACACACTCTGCACCACTATAGCCCGCGTACGTACACATGCTTCACCACTACAACCCGTGTATACTTTCAAAAGTTGCAAGGAATTCATTGAGATTATGGGCTATTGGGTAGTTTCCCAACTAATCCATCGCCTATAGCCCATCACCCAACCGAATAAACATCCTTTTGTCACATAAAAGGAGGTGTTGGGGTCTCATTCCACATATAGACATAAGAACAGTGAAACTCTGCCCATTTCACATCCCCTCCTTGCCCCAAGTAATTGCAACCCTTTTGTGAGAATTGCCTCAGAATTCCCCAATTTGTCCTTCTTCATCCATCAAAACCCATTCACTTCCCAAGAAGAGATCTGAAGGTTGAGAGGAGAATCCATACAGAGATTCACTTCGATCTTGGTGAAGAGGATATCGGACTAGGTTTGTGGAGAAGTAGTTGACTTTGTTTGTAAAAGGTATAATCATTGAATTATCAATAAAAGTACTTTTCCTGTCCCAAATCATGGCATATCGAATGATTTTAATGGTTCATGTTTTGATATTCTAACATCTAACCCTTATTTGTATATGAAATGCATGCTTGTAGATTTCTATTTGTATGTATTTTAATGTAGGCTAGCTTTGGGAGGAGATGTTCAGTCAATGAAGCTTTCAAGCGTGAGAGGATCATCACCGGACGCGGAGTAGAGGTACAGTTACCCGATCCTTCTCATATTTTCTTTTCTTGTATGACTCTTGGGTATGTTTGTCATAGTTAGAGAATTAGTTGACTTTTAGACGGTTGTGATTTGCCTACATTCTGAACCCTAATGTAGTCTTAAGGGGTTTTTTTCCCGCTAGCAGAACTGGTGACCATACTGGGGAAGCCTCTAGGGTTTTAGGGGATTTTTTGGGTGTTTGAATGCTTTTTGTACCTTTCAAGTTTCTGTTGAGTCTGCTGAGTCTTTTAAGGGATTCTAGTCACCTTTTGGTGCCATACCAGTTCTCCCTACCCTGTCAGTAAATCTTTTTTATTTCCTTTTTGAGGAAATACAGAGGTGTACGCTCCCTACAGTGGGTCAGCCCATGTACATATGCGTCCTATCTAGTAAACAACCTGCGTACATATGCAAGCTATTGAAACAATAGTAGTGTACCTAGTTCAAGAAACTGTTTTTGAAAAAGAGGTAGTCAACCTCTTTCCTGATTGAGGTTTATACTTCTCAGGGTTTCTTGATAGAGTTCAGTGTCTCTGTTTTTATAGTCATAGCTTGGGTTAGATGTCAGTTTGCTTGTCTTTTTGAATATTTCTTATGTTTACTTCTGAAAGGGTTCTAGGCGAGTATTTGAGTTTTCTGATCAACCTGTTTGGTGTCTTTAATGACTCCTTGCGAGCCACAGTGGGCCAAAGGTAATTTTCAGTCTCGTATTGTATTTCTTTTCCCCCTTTCATTTGCTTTAAAGAAAAGAGAAAAAAAAATTATTTCAAGTCTTTCTTGTTTGAAGCATTTAAAAAAAAAAAAAAAAAGATTTTTCTTTCTTAGGTTGGTAAAGTAGTTGGAGTTAGTTATTTTACTTGAAAGGAAAAAGAGTTAATTTTTTAAGTTCTTTACTAATTTATTAGAACTTAAGTAGCTCGTAGTCGAGAAAAATTTCGTTTTAGGTATTCCTTTTAAAGATCTTGGAAAAAGTTAGTTATGAAAAAGTTGGTTACAAAGCGCTAGTTGTAAATCTTTATTTTTCACCAGAAGTAATTTTTCTTTCATGGTTTCATTTATTTCTCCTCTTTTCGTCTCTCGTAAACATCACTAGTTTCACTGCCATATCCTTTGAGTTAAAAAAAGACATTAAAACGAATGCTAAATTTAAAATTAACTAGACTTTTATGTTTGTAGGGTCAATCAACTAGTTTAGGGTTAGAGCCTTGAATTAGGTTGAAGAGGAAACTATTCAAGGCTTTTAAACAAAGATTGGAGTCAGATATAGGGAGTGTGAAAGTCCAGTGACGTGAAAGTTATCTGGGACCCCCCTCTAACACAAGGGCTAAACACGAGGTCCCATGAGGAAAGGCATTGAAGATAACCCCTCCAAAGCCGGACTAAACATAGTGGGGAACACATATCGAGGATCTGTCGTGGGATACTATCACTCGCATTTGCATACGAAGCTTCATGGACCTCGAATCCATTCAAGATCCAAAGTTTCATTCCAAACCACTTTCTTTTGATACCCTTGGTAGGTTTCAGACTTGTTATCTTGCTCATTGCAGTCCACCCAATTATCTACTGTAATTGCCTAGTGACTATTTGTGAGCTGGCAACTTAGTTGCCTTTATTCTAGAGACTTACATAGGTGACTGTGGGGGTATACCATGGTACCTAGGGAAGACATTGGGTCACACTTTGTATATTATACCCAGAGGGTGCTTCCGTGTTTGATTTTCACTTGCACCGGTAAGTTTATCTAGTGTTGGCTGGCATAACTATTCTTCCAACTAGATAGTGGTTTGCCTGGTTTATGTTATAGGAACTTTTCTAGTGTGTGCTTGGTTTTAAGCGATAGTTAAAGCCTTACTATGTCGTTGATATTTTCACAAATTGTAATATCAAGAGATTCGTCGGTCGCAAAGGCTTCAGGGCCTGCCGCCGGTTGCATTAGAGCCATCACCGCCACTGTTACAACGAAGACTTGACTAGCAAGGGTCATATGAAGTGACTAAGACGTAGGAAATTGTGCTCGATCCTGCTCTGAGAGGATATTAATCAAATCCAGAGGAACCTACTATTTTTTACCTCGGAGTGGAGGCTCTCAGGCCAGCCAACCCTCCAATCACTGACTTGTCAGTGCCAATCTTGGCACAAGTTGTCCCTCTGAGGGTAACACCTTACGAGCGTCAGATAGTCTTACAAGAAGCTATGGCTGAAAATACTGCTACTTCGTCTGGGAGTCCTCATACTCCCATTTCGTCTACTACTACGGGGGGTATGTTTCCTCATAACCCACCTTCATCAGTCCAGACCACATTGGTCTCGACCCCCTCAACTTTGGGCAGTAGTTCGATTCCGTCTTCAGTGATGACCACTGCTCTGTTTATGCAGAGTGTGATGGGCCCTCCATTTTCATATGGGATGCACGACTTTGATTCGAACTCCGTACTTACCTACTCCACCCTACAGACCATGGGTCTGGGGGCAGGGATCTCAAACTCTCTCGTACAAGGGTCTACTAGGAGCACTTCAGTCCCCTTCAATGCTATCCATTATGGTGGGGGTCATATACCTCCTCTGTCCCCTCGCTCGGTGGTGCTTTCCAACAACCCATCAGGCCGAACACGAATTACATATTTTTTGGAACAAGAAGTTTAGGACCTTCATTTTACACCATGTCGATGGGATCCATGCCGTTCTCTTTGTTCGACGCATTTGGTAATAACTCTTTTTCATTGGTTTCTATATTGGTCGGGGGAAACCCTAGTTTTGGACAACAGAATCTTGTGCAGGGTATTATTCCTACATAGGGGGCAAGTACATGAGTTTTATCCTCACAAGGACTTTGGAATCCTTGGTAGGGATCAGTTATCTCGCAAGGGATGTCGTTTGGGGGAAACCCCTTCCATGGTCAATGGAACCCTGGGCAGGGCTCAGTACCTATGCTCATCGAATCGGCTGGGGGCAACCCCTTCCAAAATATTTGGAATACAACATAGAGATAAATCCCCACCCAACCCTCGACGTCCAATTATGGGAATCATATGATGATATCCCAAAAAATGTAGTTTTCGTACGTTGGTCAAGGCCATGGTGTCTACCAGAACCGTGGCCAACAACCCAACTTTTCCTGGCAACCTGGTGCTAGTCAAACTCCAGACCCCCTTTTTCCTGTACATAGTACCCAACCCAAACTACCATTTCTGGAAACGTTACATATGCCAGACCTATCAAGGTTGCTTAACAACCTGATTTGTCATGATCAACGTTGGCCCCCAATGCCGACTAAGTTTCCCTCGAATATTCCAAAATTTGAAGGCAAGCCTGGCGAAGATCCAAGTTATCACATGAAAACTTTCCACCTATGGTGCTCATCAAAATTGTTGTGAGACGAATCCATACAGTTCCGCCTATTTCAACGAACTCTTATCGAGGGTGCTGCAAAATGGTACATCGAGCTTGACCTCTCAAGCTATTCTTACTTTAGCGATGGTTTTCCTAAACCATTTCCAACTACCTGTGAGATACGATGCTGACACCGAATTGCTAGCGAACTTTGAGAAGACTAAGGCCGATCATATCTTGGATCACATATGAGAATGGCAGCATTGGGAGAGATTGATTAAGGTACAGGTCCCACGAATTTTTTGTTGGAGCGGTTCCTGAAGTGTTTGGTGCCATTTTTATCCAAGGATGTTGCAACTTCGGGAGTGCTTTCAAAGGAGTAGGCGATAATGAGAGTGCAAAAACTCGAAATGATATAGTCTCAGTCTGGCTTACTCTATGATATTTTTCTAGATGCACCACGATCCATCCTCGATAAGGCCAAACAAAATTTTGGACCACATGCCGATGGTATAGTTGGTTCAACACAAGGAAATTCCACCGATCAGTTGTCAAATCAATTACAAAAATTGTCGATACAATAGACAACGGTCAGCCAGACCTCCAGTTTGGTTGTTCCCCCTACCCAAATGTCATATGTACACATTGTGCAGTTGACGAACCTGAAGGAAAGAAAAAACAATGAAACAAAAAGGGAAAAGGGGATAAGAAACCTAATAACAATGCTGGCTAGGGAAACACAGAGAAGAGAAAGTCTAAGTATCCGTGTAACCTTTGCATGGAGGACCAACCAAATCACCTATTCCCTCGACTTGAGGAGACCCAGAAGTTATTGGCACAGAAAAAACTTGTTGTGATGACGAACCCATTTCCACATGGGAAAAATATGACTCAATCCTCTTCGAGCACGGATGGGGGCAGTCAAGGACCCCCTGCGTCTTCTAGTAATCCCTCAAATGAAAACGTTTACATCATAAAATATGACGCTTATATAGAGATCAGGGAACATGATTACAGAATGTCGGAATCTACCAAAAAGGGTAAAGAAGCCGTAAAACCACCTGTTCCTCTCCAGATTGAGAGGATGATGGAAGAAATAATGACACACATCTCGAAAGGGGTGTTCAAGAAAGATTCTCATAATCTGAACGTGAGGGCCACCCAAAAGTACTTTATGGTGGAGGATTTGTCACAAACACCTTGTGTGATGTCCGCTTTGGAGGTCCTCCAGAGCTTCCCTTCATAGAGAAAGTCTTTGTTATCCTCCTTGGGATCTGCAAGGACTTGTAATCCGGGAACGATCATTATCGATATGACCGACTTGAAACCTCGTCTCCCTTACCACGTTGCATTTCAGATAGTAGTGGATTACACCACAAAATATTTTACTTGGAATATCTTTCGTACGGTGGTTGATGAGGGTGCCTCGACCTGTGTGATGTCATTGGTGAGATGGAAGGCCATTGGCCAACCCTTTTTGTCTCTGTTTCCTACTCTGCTTAGTTCTTTCGATGGTCATTTGTTAATACCACATGGAATCATTACTTCTTTCCCCATGTAGTTAGGAGGGAAGACCGTGTGTGTCGAAGTTGATGTAGTCGATGTGGCTCTCGACTACAACCTTCTATTAGGAAGGAGTTGGACCTACAAAATGCATGCAGTGGTTGCCACAGTTTTTTGGGTCTTGTTGTTTCCACACGAGGGACGAATCATAACCATTGACCAATTGTCCTTCTCCTGTCCTGACCCTTCATCAGGGGCATCCACGGTCCCAATAATTGATAACCCTCAACCCAAAATTGTCAATGTAGGGGTTGGTTTGTGTCCACCATTGATGGGTACTTTTGATTACCCACCTCCTTATGGTAATGTCAACCTTATATCGGTTGCCCCCGACCAGCCTAGGGCTGATATTTTTAAAGTGTTTTCATTCCGAACGACTTACTTTCATGATCCGTGGGCTCTTCCTTCCCCATCAACCTCGATGGAAGGGACAGGGCATTATGGCATGGCCATGCCCTTGTCCGTGACAAAAGTTGTATATAGTATTGTCTAGCAAGCTTCAGCCGATCCTGATCTGACTCCCACACAGAATTTAGATCCGGTTCTCGAGCCTATTTGGGGTCAAGGTTCCTTCACCACTACCAATTCTTTAGACCTAGTGTTTCCCTCATATGAGGTGATTCTTGAGGCATTGACTGGTCTGGATAGACCTTGGGATGATCTCCATCACAGATCTTATTTCCTCCCAGAGTTAAGACAAATAGAGGTTGTTACCCATGATTTTGGTCATCATGATGATGTATTAATGATGGTGTACTCAGGCTCTTCATAAGAACTTTCTCCTGAGAAAATTTACTTTCATCTCTTCCCAGAAAACTCATTTTTGAAGAAGGTTCGCAGGCTGCCAGTATATTTGGGTGTGAGAATGGCTGATTCTCGCAGGCTACCAGTATATTTGGGTGTGAGAATGGCTGATTCTCGCAGGCTGCTTTAAGCCAGGGTGTGAACTTCTCACACTATGTTGAATAGATAGGGTGCAAACTCTTCCTAAAGCATGGAAAAAGATGAATTCTTGATACTTCTAGAAGGGAATCTTCTAGAAGGATGGGTTGGCATTCGAATGGTTATCCTAGTGCTGGATTCCCTGATATTTTGGGATCATTCTTATCCAAGTAACTATCTCATTCTCTCCTATATATTGAGGAAATTCTCATGGAAAAGGTTAAGCAATATTCATTGGAGAATTGGTGAAAGAATTATGTGAAGGACTTAGCATTGAACAACAACCTGAAGACTCTAGCAAGTCTATCAAGAGGATTTGATCTTCTTCATGCAAGGATTGAGCAAATGTGTGTGTTGGAGCCAAGAGCCATTGAAAGTAAGCTTGCGACATCAAGGCTCAGGTTGTAATCTTTACTTTCCATTAATATGATACAGTGGCATGTCCCTTTCCCATAAAGTTATTTCCACTTTATTATGTAATTCCTTGATCATACACATAGGTTGACAATTGAATAGATTGTGCTATCTTCACTTTGGTTGGTTTGTGTTGTCTTGGTCTTGACTTCATGAGAGCACTGGAGTGAAGTGGGAGCAACAAAGACCCTAGGAAGCGATAATAAGGTATGTTATTTGTTCTTGCCTCCTAGTTAATTCAATAGTCAAAACTTAGGGAAAGAGTCATGTCTTGTCCTGTTTTGTTCTAGATCCAGGTGGATCTAGGGAGATCTATTAGTGTCTACACCTACCGATTAATCCGATAACAAAATTGGTGACTCCGGTGTGGAAGAACGTCTATTGTATCTTATGCGATTAGACGAAACTCGACGCGATGCCACCCTAGTTATCAAAGCTAAAAAAAAACGTGTCAAGGCCCAATACGACAAGCATGTCAAGCATCGCATTTTCTCCGAAGGTGATCTTGTTCTTCTCTATGAACAAGATCGAGATATGTTAGGAGTTGGGAAATTCGAAGCCATGTGGTGAGGCCCTTATATCGTTCGACGAGTTTTGGAAAAAGGAGCTTATGAGTTAGTAGACTATGATGGTATCCCTTTGAGTGAACCCAGAAATGGGATGTACTTGAAGAAGTACTATGCATAAATTCATCTGTGCACGAGTACTTGTATTTTTATTATATCATACTTCTTGTGTGTTACTATAGCTTGTTTTTTTCGTTATCTGGTCTTTGCCCTTATGTGACGTTGTGTTTGATTTCCAAATGTCCAAGTCTTCGCTAACCTATATTGGATTCGTTGATGGCGCTAGCCATAGTACTCAGAACCTTGCTTCTGTTGCGTGGGAAATTTATGCCCCTACAAACAAACTTGTCTCCTTACGAGGTGTGTGTCTCGGTCGTGCGACCAACAACATTGCAGAGTATAGCGTCGTTGATGCTATCTCGCTCAGAATCTCGCTCGGTCGGTCGGTTGATGCTATCTCGCTCAGAATCCGTCATTTGGTTGTGCATCTCGATTCGCATCTTATAGTACTAAAGTTAAGTAATGTCTATTCTATTTGAAGTCCTACTTTGTTACGGGTGTATTTGCGAATTCGCCTCCTGGAACATTATTTTGATTACATTGAATATCAACATATTCCTATATGTCTAAATACATTAACAGATGCATTGGCTAACTATGTATTAGACAGACATTTGAATCATTTATAAATCAATCACATCAATGTTTACACAACACATGATAAACCAATAGAAGCCATCTGTATATATAACGATCAAAAGAGTTTTTTACAAAAAGTTTTGTCCGAAGACCAAAATGTCAAAAATTGAAGCTCATAGCTTCTATAAAGTGACGTCATGGATGACGTTCATGGTAACACACAACTGCCCGAGCAACCCTACAGAGCAGTCAACTCATGGATCCTGAAACTCCTACATTATGACGTTGATCGTGTCGTGGAACCTCTTCCAGAGGCATGTATGGAATATCTGCAGTCAGGCCCTCTAGATTTTGTTCCACCACCTGATAATCCTCAGCATATTGTGGAGCTGCTGCTACCTCTCCTAGCCGCTGAATGGGAGAAGTACCAGGAGGTCTATAAGGTCCAACATTTGTGACATCAACAACGATTTTGTATTTAGTCTTTGGACGAACAAATAAAACAAAAACATCTGAATATGATAAAAATTCACAAAAAACATTTAAAAAGAAAAATATGTGTACTTATTACCAAGTTCCCCCCACTGAGCATCCTCTAGCACTACTAAATCTGGATCTCCTCGGAAATCTAACCCGGTGTAAGAATAGTCGTCAACCATCAACATCTGTGGTTGAAGCCAGTCAAAGAAAGTATGATCATACTTGATGATCGGTCCTGCTACGTGCCGGGCCATGAGCCGACACCATCTTAGCATCCTTGGATCCCTGGGAGCTAGTAAATTCCACTCAACCTGTAGTGTCAGTAAGGGAACCCTCTCAAGGAAGAAGGACACCAACAAATATCTGTACCCGAATTGCTTCAGGTCACCTTGTCTGCATTTTTTCAACTGCCTTTTTATACTACGAAGCACAACATCTGCCCAGTTGAACACCCGAGGTTCAGTACACTCGATGGCATACTGGAAGTAACTCTGTAGTGCCATGTGAGGAGTAGAACTCCCAACCATCCGAGCTATGGTGAATAGGATAGTACGGAGGGTCAAGTCTCGTACCCCCCAAATAGCTACCTTTCCTTTCTTCCTCTCTGCCTAAGGAACATAGTGTAAATGGCAGTACTCGCTCATGGGCAGCCCACCACCTCTGCTACCAGTCAGGCTCACATAGTGCCCGCGCTGTGACAATCCAGTCAAAAAGTAAATGTCCTCAATATCAAAGGACAGTGTGTGGACCCCCACATGAAATACCTGTTGGTCGGGATCCCACATACGCACAAGGTACTCTAACAACCTGACTTGGGCCCTCTTTCCCGGGATACGAAAGTACTTTAGGAGCCCACAATCTCTCAAAGCAGCAATAGTAGGTGGATGATTTCCGAAAATTGCATTGTCTTCTTCGTGCTCTCTTTCACGCCATTCAAGAACCATTTTGATGGCCAATTATCTGCACAAGAAGCACAACAAGAAGATTAGCAACTTTTTTCATGAATTCATTCTCTTTCATTGAGTAAAATTTACAAAACATTTTGAGCTTTGTGGTTCTTGCAGGTGCCCTTTGGGCACAGTACGAAAACCTCACAGGCTGCCTTAGGGTCACCTGCGAGAATGCCCCATTCTCACAGGTCCTGTGTAGCCCGCCTGCGAGAATGGCAGTGCGCAAGTAGGGCTTGAAAAACCAACCCAAAAATGAATTTTAACCAATGAAATTGCAAAATTAAACCATGAAAGTGTTAAGGACAAAGAGCCTACCTTACTGTCATTGACGGCTCGCTGAATGGACACTCGTAACTCCTGTAATCTGACGCCAAACTTGGAGGGTAAAAGAGGGGTTTTTTGAGCTAAAATAGTGGAAAGGTAAAAATGACATGGTAAAAGAGTTTTTACTCCTTTTTATTTACTTTTACTATGTCATTTGGTTTTTTATGATTATTTATCTATTAAACCCTAATCCCTCATGTCCTTTTGAGTGTAACTTTTGCAGACATAATGATTTCGAGGTTCCTATACCGGGATGCGGACATATTTTCTTTTTCCATCGCGTGTTTTGATTATTTTTTATGATTTTTGTATAAAACCTCGAGCATGGTCTTTGTCCGTTCTTGCACTCAAAAATACATGAGAACGTGATCGAGCATACTTTTATCACTTTTTCGGGCTCAACAAGGTTATACAAAAAATGAACCCCCCATGGAGTCCTCTTTAAGCTCTTTTTAGACTCTCTAAACATGAAAAGATCGCCGAGTGACCTTGTTATTTTCGTGCTCGCTAAAGTATTTGAAGAAAGCGTCTGGTGAGTGATAATTTATCTCTTTTTTGGTCTCATCTAGACTATTTTACGAAAAAGGAACTGAGAGAGTTCTCTTTTAAGTGTTTTTCCAAACTCTATAATCATGAAAAACCTTTGATTTTTCTATCTCTGGACTCATTAAACAAACATTGACAGACCCGTAATGGGACCGAACCACTCCTTCTTAGGGTTTTTTAAACATACTCCGAGGGACTCATCCGAAGGATGAGCTTACATCAACAAGCATATGTTATCCTCCTCAAGCTTGCGTAAAAATAAAGAGTTACTCACCAGAAATGGTGGGGAAAAATTTGGGAAAGGGATATGTTATCATCTTCGTATTGATTGGCAGTAAGTGTCGCTCTTGAACATGACACCCCCTATTCATCATTTGAAGCCGGTTTGGGAAATCCATTTGTCTCTCATTCGATTTTCTACAAGGTCATTCCCTGTGTTTTCTTTGAGTCAATGCTACCAAATCATTGGTCGTGTCATTCATATGTTCAAAAGAAGTCCATCCGAAACCTATATTGAGTCGGCCATCTGCAGTTGTCCATTCTCTGCGTGTCGGCCTTCCCTATGTCCAGTTCAATTTGCATAATACTTTGTTTCACCTTCAACATCTGTTACTCATTTCGTGTCATTGATGGGGGATACATCAAGGCCCTCTTGTGACGAGTTTTGTTCCATCGACTTCAGCTCATTATCCGGAATCAAGACTTAGAAATTATTTGGTACCTTGGAGCTTGCATGCCTCAATGGCAGGTTTCCTCGCTTTTGACAGTGGGTTTACATCATTGACCCCTAATCGAAAGATTCCATCGGATGTTCGACTTCAACTCATTCATTCACACTTGATGGATTGTACTAGAGTACCTTGGGAGTCATTGACATCAATGGTGATTTCCCTCGCACTTGTTAACGGTTTCATCAATGACCGGTAATCAAGTGGTCTCTTCCATGTTCGACTTCAACACATGTAATCACATGGTTAGATTCGTACTTTGGGCGACGAGATTGAAGACCCTGGATATCATCTCTTTTGTTCAGGTTGTGATGGAGTATGTATAGTCTGTGACACATAGATCCACTGTGTATGTCTTGTGGCTATGTCATCTCAATTTGAATATTTTCGCATAGATCCACAGTGTATTCTTAGTGGCTATGCTATATTTTGACGACATGGATCCATAGTGTATGATTGGTGGCCATGACTTAGGTCTACATTTGTCATCAGTCTATGAGCTGAGTATGGGAATTCCTACCTCAGAATTGGTATATATGATATTCTGCAGATGCTTGGTTGTTCGCAGGTTTCCGATTAGGTGTGCTCCTAGTTCCCGACACACACATGCAACTTACAAAGTCTTTCGGCTGTCACTGATTCCAACCTCATAGTTTGGGGGGCAATCTGTTACCCATGATTTTGGTCGTCATGATGATGTATTAATGATGGTGTACTCAGGCTCTTCATAAGAACTTTCTCCTGAGAAAAGTTACTTTCATCTCTTCCCAGAAAACTCATTTTTGAAGAAGGTTCGCAGGCTGCCCGTATATTTGGGTGTGAGAATGCTTGATTCTCGCAGGCTGCTTTAAGCCAGGGTGCGAACTTCTCACACTATGTTGAATAGATAGGGTGTGAACTATTCCTAAAGCATGGAAAAAGATGAATTCTTGATGCTTCTAGAAGGGAATCTTCTAGAAGGATGGGTTGGCATTCGAATGGTTATCCTAGTACTGGATTCCCTGATATTTTGGGATCATTCTTATCCAAGTAACTATCTCATTCTCTCCTATATATTGAGGGAATTCTCATGGAAAAGGTTAAGCAAGATTCATTGGAGAATTGGTGAAAGAATTATGTGAAGGACATAGCATTGAACAACAGCCTAGAGACTCTAGCAAGTCTATCAAGAGGATTTGATCTTCTTCATGCAAGGATTGAGCAAATGTGTGTGTTGGAGCCAAGAGCCATCGAAAGGAAGCTTGCGACATCAAGGCTCAGGTTGTAATCTTTACTTTCCATTAATATAAGACAGTGGCATGTCCCTTTCCCATAAATCTATTTCCACTTTATTGTGTAATTCCTTGATTATACACATAGGTTGACAATTGAATAGATTGTGCTATCTTCACTTTGGTTGGTTTGTGTTTTCTTGGTATTGACTTCACGAGAGAACTAGAGCGAAGTGGGAGCAACAAAGACCTTAGTAAGCGATAATAAGGTATGTTATTTGTTCTTGCCTCCTAGTTAATTCAATAGTCAAAACTTAGGGAAAGAGTCATGTCTTGTCCTGTTTTGTTCTAGATCCAGGTGGATCTAGGGATATCTGTTAGTCTCTGCACCTACCGATTAATCCGATAACAAAATCGGCGACTCCGATGGGGAAGAACGTCTATTGTATCTTATGCGATTAGACGAAACTCGACGCGATGCCACCCTAGTTATCGAAGCTCATAAAAAGCGTGTCAAGGCCCAATACAACAAGCATGTCAAGCCTCACATTTTATCTGAAGGTGATCTTGTTCTTCTCTATGAACAAGATCGAGATATGTTAGGAGCTGGGAAATTTGAAGCCATGTGGTGAGGCCCTTATATCATTCGACGAGTTTTGGAAAAAGGAGCTTATGAGTTAGTAGACTATGATGGTATCCCTTTGAGTGAACCCAGAAATGGGTTGTACTTGAAGAAGTACTATGCATAAATTCATCTGTGCATGAGTACTTGTATTTTTATTGTATCATACTTCTTGTGTGTTACTATAGCGTGGTTTTGTCATTATCTAATCTCTGCCCTTATGTGACGTTGTGTTTGATTTCCAGATGTCGGAGTCTTCGCTACCCTATATTGGCTTCGCTAATGGAGCTAGCCGTATTACTCAGAACCTTGCTTCTGCTGCGTGGGCAATTTATGCCGCTACAAACGAACTTGTCTCCTTACGAGGTGTGTGTCTCCGTCGTGCAACCAACAACATTGCAGACTATATCGTCGTTATTGGATTATTGGTTGATTCTATCTTGCTCGGAATCCATCATTTGAATGTTCGTCTCGATTCGCAGCTTATAGTACTACAATTATGTAATGTCTATTATATTCGAAGTCCTACTTTGTTACGATTGTATTTGCAAATTCGCCTCTTGGAACGTTATTTTGATTACATTGAATATCAACATATTCCTAGATGTCTAAATACATTAACAGATGCATTGGCTAACTATGTATTAGATAGAAATTTGAATCATTTATAAATCAATCACATCAATGTTTACACAACACATGATAAACTGGTAGAAGTCGTCTGTATATATAACGATCAAAAGAGTTTTTTACAAAAAATTTTGTCCGAAGACCAAAATGTCAAAAACTAAAGCTCATAGCTTCTATAAAGTGATGTCATGGATGAAGTTCACAGTAACACATGACTTCCTGAGCAACCCTACGGAGAAGTCGACTCATGGATCCTGAAACTCCTACAATATGACGTTGATCGCGTCGTGGAACCTCTTCCAAAGGCATGTCTGGAATATCTGCGGTCAGGCCCTCTAGATTTTGTTCCACCACCTGATAATCCTCGGCATATTGTGGCGCTGCTGCTACCTCTCCTCGCCGTTGAATGGGGAATTAGAAGGAGGTCTGTAAGGTCCAACATTTGTGACATCAACAATGATTTTGTATTTAGTCTTTGGAAGAACACATAAAACAAAAACATTTGAATATGATAAAAATTCACAAAAAACATTTAAAAAGAAAAATGTGTGTACTTCTTACCAAGTTCCCCCCACTGAGCATCCTCTAGCAGTACTAAATCTGGATCTCCTTGGAAATCTAACCCGGCATAAGTATAGTCGTCAACCATCAACATATGTGGTTGAAGCCAGTCAAAGAAAGTATCATCATACTTGATGATCGGTCCTGCTACGTTCCGGGCCATGAGCCGACACCATCTCAGCATCCTTGGATCCCTGGGAGCCGGTAAATTCCACTCAACCTGCAGTCTCAGTAAGGGAACCCTCTCAAGGAAGAAGGACACCAACAAAGATCCGTACCCGAATTGCTTCAGGTCGCCTCGTCTGCATTTTGTCAACTGCTTTTTTATACTACGAAGCACAACATCTTCCCAGTTGAACACCTGAGGTTCAGTACACTCGATGGCATACTGGAAGTAACTCTATAGCACCATGTGAGGAGCAGAAATCTCAGCCATTTGAGCTATGGTGAAAAGGATAGTACAAAGGGTCAAGTCTTGTACCCCCCAAATAGCTACCTTTCCTTTCTTCCTCTCTGCCTTGGGAACACAGTGTAAACGACAATACTCGCTCATGGGCAGCCCACCACCTCTGCTACCAGTCAGGCTCACATAGTGCCCACGCCATGATAGTCTAGTCAAAAAGTAAATGTCCTCAATATCTAAGGATAGTATGTGGACCCCCACATGAAATACCTGCTGGTCGGGATCCCACATATGCACAAGGTACTCTAACAACCTGACTTGGGCCCTCATGCCCGAGATACGAAAGTACTTCAGGAGCCCATAATCTCTCAAAGAAGCAATAGTAGGTGGATGATTTCCGGCAATTGCATTATCTTCTTCATGCTCTCTTTCACGCCATTCAAGAACCATTTTTATGGTCAATTATCTGCACAAGAAGCACAACAAGAAGATTAGCAACTTTTTTCATGAATTCATTCTCTTTCATGGAGTAAAATTTACAAAACTTTTTGAGCTTCGTGGTTCTCGCAGGTGCCCTTTGGGCACAGTGCAAGAACCTTGCAAGCTACCTTAGGGTCACCTACGAGAATGCCCCATTCTCGCAGGTCCCATGTAGCCCACCTGCGAGAGTGGCAGCGCGCAAGTAGGGCTTGAAAAACCAACCCAAAAATGAATTTTAACCAATGAAATTTCAAAATTAAACCATGAAAATATTAAGGACAAAGAGCTTACCTCACTATCGTTGACGGCTCATTGAATGGACACTCGTAACTCCTGCAATCTGACACCAAACTTGGAGGGTAAAAGAGGGATTTTTTGAGCTAAAATAGTGGAAAGGTAAAAATGACATGGTAGAAGAGTTTTTACTCCTTTTTATTTACTTTTACTATGTCATTTGGTTTTTTATGATTATTTATCTATTAAAACCTAATCCTTCATGTCCTTTTGAGTGTAAATTTTGAAAACATAATGATTTCGAGGTTCCTATATAGGGATGCAGACATATTTTCTTTTTCCATTGTGTGTTTTGATTGTTTTTTATGGTTTTTGTATAAAACCTCGAGCGTGGTCTTTGTCCGTTCTTGCGCTCGAAAATACATGAGAACACGATTGAGCATACTTTTATCACTTTTTCAAGCTCAACAAGGTTATACGAAAAAGGAACCTACATGGATTCCTCTTTAAGCTCTTTTCAGACTCTCTAAACATGAAAAGATCACTGAGAAACCTTGTTATTTTCGTGCTCGCTAAAGTATTTGAAGAAAGCGTCTGGTGAGCGATAATTTATCTCTTTTTCGGTCTCATCTAGACTATTTTACGAAAAAGGGACTGAGAGAGTTCTCTTTTAAGTGTTTTTTCAAACTCTATAATCATGAAAAACCTTCGAGTTTTCTATCTATGGACTCGTTAAACAAACATTGACAGACCCGTAATGGGACCGAACCACTCCTTCTTAGCGTTTGTTAAACATACTCCAAGGGCCTCATCCGAAGGATGAGCTTACATCAACAAGCATATGTTATCCTCCTCAAGCTTGCGTAAAAATAGAGACGTACTCGCCAGAAATGGTGGGGGGAAATTTGGGAAAGGGATATGTTATCATCTTTGTATTGATTGGTAGTAAGTGTCGCTCTTGAACATGACACCCCCTATTCATCATTTGAAGCCGGTTTAGGAAATCCATTTGTCTCTCATTCGATTTTCTACAAGGTCATTCCCTATGTCATATTTGAGTCAATGCTGCCAAATCATTGGTCGTGTCGTTCATATGTTCAAGAGAAGTCCATTTGAAACCTATATTGAGTCGGCCATCTGCAGTTCTCCGTGTCGATCTTCCCTGTTTTCGGTTCAATTTGCATAATACTTTGTTTCACCTTCAACATCTGTTACTCATTTCGTGTCATTGATGGGGGATACATCAAGGCCCTCCTGTGACGAGTTTTGTTCCGTCGACTTCAGCTCATTATCCAGAATCAAGACTTAGAAATTATTTGGTACCTTGGAGCTTGCATGCCTCAATGGCAGGTTTCCTCGCTTTCGATAGTGGGTTTACATCATTGACCCCTGATCAAAAGATTCCATCGGATGTTCGACTTCAATTCATTCATTCAAAGTCGATGGATTGTACTAGAGTAACTTGGGAGTCATTGACATCAATGGTGATTTCCCTCGCACTTGTTAACGGTTTCATCAATGACCGGTAATTAAGTGGTTTCTGCCATGTTCGACTTCAACACATGTAATCACATGGTTAGATTAGTACTTTGGGTGACGAGATTGAAGACCCTAGATATCATCTCTTTTGTCTAGGTTGCGATGGAGTATGTATAGTCTGTGACACATAGATCCACTGTGTATGTCTTGTGGCTATGTCGTCTCAATTTGAATATTTTCGCATAGATCCACAGTGTATTATTAGTGGCTATGCTATATTTTGACGGCATGGATCCACAGTGTATGATTGGTGGCCATAACCCAGGTCTACATTTGTCATCATTCTATGAGCTGAGTATGGGAATGCCTACCTCAAAATTGGTATATATGATATTCCGCAGATGCTTGGTTGTTCGCAGGTTTCCGATTAGGTGTTCTCCTGGTTCCCGACACACACATGCAGCTTACAAAGTCTTTCGGCTGTCACTGATTCCAACCTCATACTTTGGGGGGAAATCTGTTACCCATGATTTTGGTCGTCATGATGATGTATTAATGATGGTGTACTAAGGCTCTTCATAAGAACTTTCTCTTGAGAAAAGTTACTTTCATCTCTTCCCAGAAAACTCATTTTTGAAGAAGGTTCGCAGGCTGCCAGTATATTTGGGTGCGAGAATGGCTGATTCTCGCAGGGTTCTTTAAGCCAGGGTGTGAACTTCTTGCACTGTGTTGAATAGATAGGGTACGAACTCTTCCTAAAGCAAGGAAAAAGATGAATTCTAGATACTTCTAGAAGGGAATCTTCTAGAAGGATGGGTTGGCATTCGAATGGTTATCCTAGTACTGGATTCCCTAATATTTTGGGATCATTCTTATCCAAGTAACTATCTCATTCTCTCCTATATATTGAGGGAATTCTCATGGAAAAGGTTAAGCAATATTCATTGGAGAATTGGTGAAAGAATTGTGTGAAGGACTTAGCATTGAACAACAGCCTAGAGACTCTAGCAAGTCTATCAAGAGGATTTGATCTTCTTCATGCAAGGATTGAGAAAATGTGTGTGTTGGAGCCAAGAGCCATCGAAAGGAAGCTTGCGACATCAAGGCTCAGGTTGTAATCTTTACTTTCCATTAATATGATATAGTGGCATGTCCCTTTCCCATAAAACTATTTCCACTTTATTGTGTAATTCCTTGATCATACACATAGGTTGACAATTGAATAGATTGTGTTATATTCACTTTGGTTGGTTTGTGTTGTCTTGGTCTTGACTTCACGAGAGAACTGGAGCGAAGTGGGAGCAACAAATACCCTAGGAAGCGATAATAAGGTATGTTATTTGTTCTTCCTCCTAGTTAATTCAATAGTCAAAACTTAGGGAAAGAGTCATGTCCTGTCTTGTTTTGTTCTAGATTCAGGTGGATCTAGGGAGACCTGTTAGTGTCCGCACCTATCGATTAATCTGATAATAGAGGCAGGTGAACTTGTGTTGACTATGACTGGAGATAGGTTTTGTCCTATTAATCCTTTGGAGACACATGCAGTTTACGTCGAGGGTAATATGGCGAGTATCGCTGATACGATCCCTATAGATATGTCCAGTGCCCCTGGCATCATGGAAAATGTTTTTGTCGAAGCAGACTGCTCCCCCAAGGAGATTCAGATCTATATAGACTTATTTAAGGAATTCCACGACGTTTTTTCCTGGTCTTATTAGGAAATTCCAGGAATTGATCCAAGAATCATCAAACATGAGATAACGACTTATCCTGATGCCAAGCCAGTCTGAAAAAAGCTTCATCCGGTGAATCCTTGGAAAGTGGCAGCTATTAAGGCTGAAGTAGAGAAACTACTAAAAGATAATTTTATATACCCCATACAGTTGATGCAATGGGTGTCAAATCCTGTTCCGGTTAACAAAAAACAGGGTACGATATGCGTGTGCATGGAATTCCGTGACTTGAACAACGCTTGTCCAAAGGACAACTTCCCCACCCCATTCATTGATCAGATTGTCAATGAATACGCATTATGTAAGGTCTTTTTATTCATGGATGGTTTTTCAAGATATAACCAGATTCAGATCAAACCCAACCAACATAAAACAAATTTTATCTATCCGTGGGGCACATTTTCTTATCATAAGATGCCTTTTGGCCTAAAGAATGCTAGAGCCAATTTTCAGCGGGCCATGTCTCTTGCTTTCCAGGACCTTAGACATATAGATGAGGCTTATATTGATGATATTGCCTCATGCCATCATAAGAGATCTAATCATCCCACACACCTACGACTAATCTTCGAACAATGTTGCTACTATCGGATTCGCTTGAATCCTAACAAGTGCAGTTTCTGCATGACGTCGGGTCATCTTTTAGGTTTCATAGTTTTGACAACAGGGATCATGGTCGATCCTCTTAAGGTTGAGGCAATAGTTCAGTTGCCTCCCCCATGCACAATACCCCAACTTCAAAGCTTACAGAGGAAAGTGAACTTTCTTCGGTGTTTTATCCCAAACTATGTCGAGATCACTAAAGGGTCCATGCGTTTATTTAAAAAGGCAGTCCTTTTCTATTGGGATGAAACTGCTCAATGCTCTTTTGAAGCGTTGAAACAAGCCCTCACATCTGCCCCTCTGCCAGAACTCAACTATTACCATGTTGAGAAGCTTGCGTTGGCAGCAGTGCATGTTGTCCAGCAGTTCCGTCATTATATTCTGCTTCGCAAGACCACTGTCATTGTCATTGTGAATCCATTTCAATATGTGTTGACGTGACAAGTCACTGGAGTAAATCTTAGTAGATGGATTGTAATCCTCTAGGAATTTGACTTGGATTTTGTTTCTACGAAATCCAAAAAGTCGTTGGTATTTGTGGAACTTATTTTAGAACTTTTGTTCGAATCAAGTGATGTTGCGCCCGAGGAATTGCCTATTAAAGGAGATATTTTTTTGATCGCATCTTCGGACCCCTGGTATGGAGATATACTAGTCTATCTCTAGACTTTGAAACTCCCTGTTTCTTCTTCTCGCGACGAGTGTCGATGAATTTTCCATCAGGCACGAAACTATCTCATACTCGATGACACTTTGTATCGTCGAGGTGTAGATTGCATTCTTCGTCAGTTCCTTATACACGAGGAAGAATAACTCGTTGTTAATGACTGCCACACTGGATCATATGGTGGTCATTTTTTTGGGTTGGAAACAACCCAAAATATTCTACGAGCTGGTTACTTTTGTCCTACGTTAATCAAATATTGCATCGAGTCAGTCAAGAAGTGCAACCCATGTCATATCTTCTCTTGGAAGATGAGGGCACATCCTACTCTGATTTTTCCCGTCATCACTATTGGTCCCTTCATCAAGTGGGGGGTTGATTTTACCACATGCCACCTGGATTTAGCCAAGGGGCATCGTTATATCATCGTAGCGGTAGACTACTTCACAAAGTGGGTCGAGGCTATGCCAATGTTTAAAAATGATGGCAAAACAATAAATTTCTTCATTTTTAACTAGATAGTAGCAAGGTTTGGCATCCCGAAGGAGATTTTCACTGACCATGGAAGTCACTTACAGAACAAAATGATGTCTAAGTTAACATCAAATCTTGGGTTGAGGAAAGAACATTCATCACCCTACTACCCATAAGAGAATGGTCAGGTGGAAGCTGTGAATAAGTCCCTCAAGACTATTCTTCAACGAACGATAAATGGGCATTTGATGTTGTACTTGGAGTTATGGGCCTACCAAACGTCTATAAAGACCGCCACTAGTTTCTCACCTTTTCAACTTGTTTACGGGCTGGACGCAGTATTGCCTATTGAGTGCCAGATTCCGTCTTTAAAGTTGGTAGTAGAGTTATTTTTAAATACTTCACTGCTTGAGGAATGCCTATTATATATCGAGAAGCTCGATGAGAAACATTGCGATGCAGCCTTGGCCAACGAGGCTCACAAGCAACGATTCAAGTGTCAAAATGATCGGTCTGTTCGTCCTCAAATTTTCTCCAAAGGTGATCTTGTCCTAGTCTATGACCAAGACAAGGATCCCCTAGGGGCAGGCAATTTCAAATCCATGTGGTTTGGACCTTTCATCATGAAAGAGGTCTTAAAGAAGGGCTCTTATCATTTGGTTGACTTTGAGGGAAATGCCTTGGCAGAGCCTAGAAATGGGCTCTACCTCAAGAAGTATTAATCATAGGTTGGTCTCCTGGGTGACTTCTTGTACATATGTATAGTTCTTATACAATTTTTTGTCTTTTTTGTTTTATGGATGTGTCATTATTTATGTCATATTTTTCACCATCGCAGATGTCAAGTGAATCAGAGGTGTTCTTTGGGTTCAAGGATGACACTAGCCAACACACTCAGAGGCTTACTTCCACATCTTGGGTGATTTTCACGCCTCAAGTCCAGTTGCTATCTTCCAAAGGTATCTGTCTAGGTGACGCAACAAACAATTTCACCGAGTACAATGCAGTGATAGAGTTGCTTCATGACACTTTGTCGCATGGCAATTCTCACCTTCAGGTCTACTTAGATGCTCAGCTGGCTGTGTCCCAGTTAAATGGATTTTACCTCATTTATGATCCTACTTTACACCAACGTTTCCTTAGGGTACGTCTCTTAGAATGTTTCTTTGATTACATTACATATATCCATGTTCCTAGGAGATTAAATCAAATTACAAATACTCTAGCTAATCAAGTATTAGATTGTCATGTTGCACACACATAAAAAGAACCACACACATACACATGTACATACATTTGTAAAAAAATGTGATCTATAAGACAATAAAAGATGTATATATATATATATATATATATATATATATATATATATATATATGTCAAAAGTGTCAGAGTACATAGGTGGGTAGGAACGCCTCAAAAATAATATCCGGTATACATCATAGGGCTTATGCCCTAAAAAATATACAAAACGTGCCCTCGACACATAATGAGTCCATCCTATCTAAGCTCGGGGCCTATTGGCCCTACCATAGTGAATGACGATGTTAGCCAAACGCCGAAAAAGTTGGACCCAAGTCCGTGGCACCCCAACTACATGAGGTTGCATAGATGGCAGGAGATCCTTGATATCGACCATGGGAACTGCATGAGTGAGTGCGGTGAGGTTCCATTCTACCCATCTCAAAAATATCTTAGCCTCTCCGGCTGGAGGCCCCCCTACGGATGTTGGTCCACCGACTGTTGTTGGTACTGCCTCTAGTCAAGGACGTCACCGAGTCCTCGCGAAGTCTTTTAGGTGCACTGGTCCCACATCTGTACATAACAGATACATAGTTTTCAATACTCTAATACTTATAAAAAATGATATACATAAAATAAACTAAAAATTAAATAACTTTAAAAACACACACCTATCTCTCCTTTCTCCTCTCTGGGAGGTACAGGCATGTTTAGATCTCTGGAGAAGTTGATTCTAACATAGGGGTAGTTCTCTATCGCTGGAATCTTTCGTGCCCACTATTCGAAGAACTTGTCATCAAAGGCCTCTATGGTCCTTCCTCCCCCTTGCATGGAAGCAATGTTGTCCATCTGCATACCACTAGGAAGGAGGCCACATGCCCCCGTATAGTGTCTCTAGGACTTAGACTGGGCAACCTCTCGAAGAATAACGAGCATAGTATGGTGACAAACCCAAAGTTCTTGTTGCTACGCTCTCGACACTCTGTCAGCTTCCTCTTCATTCAAGTGAGCATGGTCATACTCAAGTCAAAAATATGTGAATCTAGGCACTGCATTGCACAATACATGTATGCTTGGGAGGCCTGGTGTAGGGTCAAGGATCGAGTGATCCACCCAATGAGAAATAGGATCACCTTCAATGAAAAGTTGGTGATATTGTTGATGGGCACTTGAGAACCTACTTTCTCAGTGTCGGCCTCGCAATGCATCCCAATGTAGTCTGTGATGTTGAAAGGCCCAGGGGGAAATGTGCACAGTTTGACTGGTTCCCCTCTCCTTGAGAGGCCGATCAAGAAGTATATATCCTCAGTCGTTGGATTTGATGATTGCCCCTCAATCATAAATGCCTCTGCATTTGGGTGCCAGTAATCCACTAGGGCATTCAGTAACCTAGGTTGTGCCCTCATAAGCAGACTCTAGAAGAACTTCCACAACCCACATTGTTTCAATGCGACAATGGAAGTAGGGTCCTCATCAACCAAGATATCAATTTCCTCATGTTCCCTCTCTCTCTAGTGGACATACATCCCGTTCCATGACAATTTCAAAGGGGAGTCAGCTCTTACACTTTTTATTTTTTCCACGCTTTTGAGGGTGTACATGGGTTGTTTTGGACACAGACACGTATGCCTGTGGGAAGACTATTTTTTACCCGCAGTCATATGCAGGTTGTCCTTGGACAACCCGCGTACACGTAGGGCCACCCTTTTTTAGGAGAGCGCGCCCCCCAAAAACAAAAAACAATGCATAAAGGAAGAATGGAAATGCAAGAGGGATGAGTTTGTACTTACTTGGTCTAAGCGGAAGTTCGTTTCATCCTCTGAAGCTCCTAGAATCAACTTCTTTAGAAAAGGGGTATTGTTTACCTTCTGGTTAATTTCCAAATTGCAATGGTGAAAATGAGCTGTCAACTTCTATTTATAGACTTTTTTTACCTTTTTTGCCACTTTTTTCAACCCTTTTGTCGTTTTTTCTGGCTTGGAAATCATTTAATTTGGTTCTTGAGTTTCTTATTGGATGTTACGATGCTTTTTACCTTTTGGTTTCGTAACTTTTTGGGAGATGGGTCATTTTTAAGGTCCTTTGGTAAAATTCGTTTTTCCAACTTTTTGCATATAAGTTAGGATTCCACCTCCACTTTCTGCATCTCATTGTCTTTTCCTCTTTTCCATAGGATCAACCCCACCAAAGTGCGGCATAGAACCATCATTTCTTCTTTAGAAGTGTCGTGATTAGGTGGTAGAACCTACCTTTACATGGATGCCCTAGATAGATCCTTGTTGCATTTTGGTGTCCATGTTGTCTCTAACAACTTTAGGCTCGGGAGTCCTTGTTAGTCCTATCATGATTATGAGTTTGAGATTCTTTTTTCTGATGCACCATCAGTCTTGGCCTCACCCTGGGGACTCCCAAAAAATGAGCACGCTTTGTTGTCTTTCAAGATCGCTTTGAAATCTGAAAGCAATATCCGACGAGACTACATTTATGCTTTTCAATCTTGTCTGGATTAACTAAGAAAAGTAACCTCTTGGAGTCTTCCTTAATCCCTTTTCAGACTCTCTAAACATGAAAATATTGCCGAGCGATCTTTTTGTCCTTCACGCTCACCAAACTAAAACTTGAAGGAACGTCTGTCCGACAATAGTTTATCCCTTTTTCGGTTCAGATGGTCAATTTTATGAACAAAGGTATACGCTAGGAACTTTGGTTCGCTACAAGAGTATTCTCGAGTATAAGTTTAACCCTTTTTTGAGCCTGAGGGACTAAATCTACGAAAAAGGAAGATTCTCCTTGGTTTTGGTTTATCATCTTTTTCGGTCCTTGGATATTACTTACGAAAAATGAACCCCCACAGAGTCCATAGTTAAGATCTTTTCAGACTCATTAAAATTGAAAAGATTACCGAGTGACCTTGTTCCTTCACACTCGTTGAATTGGTCTAGAAGAACATCTACTAGCATGAATTTACCCATTTTCTTCCTTAGAATCCTTTTGTGTAGCTTATGTATTCTCTCTCTTCTTCATGTCTAGTATGTATATGTTGTTCGGTCTTCTTGTTGCAGTTGCAACCAATCTTCTTGAGTTATTTTCTCTGATTTTGCCTTTTCGGGAATCAAACGTAAGAGTGTATCCTTGATCAAATATTTTACTAACACTGAGTATATTATGATTCAAGTCTTCAACCAATAGAACATTCTTTGCTTTTACATTTTTTCTTCCAATCTCTACTACACCTTCTCCAAGTATTTTGGCAGATGAGTCATGTTCAAATGCAACATTGCCACCCTTTCTCTTCAAGCTGATGAGTTTGTCTTGATCCCTGGTCATGTGTGAAGAACATCCACTCTCTATGTACCATTCATATTATTCTTTACATTCTTCAATGGTCAATGCTATTTGACAATCTTCATTGTTTGGAATATCTTTCCTTCTCCATACTGTGTTTGGCATAGGGATATCTTCATTCATATATCTGAAATCTCGTGCTTTGTGACCAAGATAATTACATTTGTAGCATGCAATATTTTTGTCCATCAATGGGGAAAATGAATTATAACTTCTATTGACAAATCCATGATTATTTCCATATCTTCTATTTACACCATTCATGTTTCTTGCG
>ML778780.1:1554161-1565121 GCA_009831015.1 Picea engelmannii | reverse complement strand
CAACATGATGTATACTATCCATCCATGGGTGTTGTATCTGCATGTGCATTTTCCTTCATGTCCAAATACCTTCATCAATCTTGCGGTCCAAAACCCATGACTAGGGTTGACATCAATGACAACAACCAATCTTCCAACATGTTTTTCCTACTAGCACTAGGATTTCCATCAAAATACAACAACTCATGTGAAGCAGACATAATCTTGGGAGATCCCAAGGCTTGCCGAGCCGAGGAGGATAAAATACTTGCAGAGGATCCTTCATATACAATACATCGGTAAAACAAAATTGAATTAACTTCAACCCTTATTTGAAAAGGTGCAAAAGAAGGAAGGCAAGGCTCAACAAGGTCATTCCAATAAAAGGAAACCATTCTGGGACTTGGAGGGGGTGTGGTAGAAGTGAGTGGAATGCCTCCTTGTTATGAAAGTATTGAACTAGAAATGCTAAAAACATAGTCTCTAGACACATCACTCCTCATCAGAAGAGTGGGATCAACCAAATATTGCATTGGCGTGACCACTTTCATAGACTCGACACTCTCCTAAAGAAGAGTGGGATCAGTTGAAGATTGCATCAGCTTGACCACTTTGGTATACTCGACACTCTCCAAGAGAAGAGTGGGATCAACTGAATATTGCATCGACGTGACCACTTTCTCAACCACTGGTTGAATAGACTATGAGACACCATGCTCTAAAGTTGCATCACCCCCAAAAAGAGGAGTGGGATCAACTGAAGATTGTATCGACATGAACACTTTATCAACCATTGGTTGAATAGGCTGCAAGACAACATGGTCTAAAGTCACATCACCCCCCAAAAGAGGAGTGGGATCAGTCGACAATTACATTGTCATGACCACTTTATCAACCACTTGTTGAATATGATGTAAGTGAACATGGTCTAAAGGCACATCACCCCCCAAAATAGAAGTGGGATTAGCCGAAGATTGCATCGGCATGACCACTTTCTCAACCACTTTCTTAATAGGCTATGAGGAAACCTCATAAGACTCAGAACCAGAAGTGCTTTCAAACATGGACCACAATCTTCATGCCTATGGAAGGCCATCGTATAAATGAGTAAGGTGATCTCCCTTTCAAATCTTAGAAGGGAGCTTAGGCTTATGTCCCATCCGTCTAGGTTTCTCAACAAAATCAATACCCCCAACATGACTAGAAGTGGTTGGTTTCTTTTCCTCAACATGAATCGCAAAGGTTGTTGACAATTCTCCAACATGACTAGCAGAGGTTGGTTGTTGAACTCCAATATGACTCACAGGGACTAGGTTCATGCACCCAACATGACTTGCATAGGCTGGTTGCACATATCCAACATGACTTGCAAAGGTTAGTGATAGGCTGATAACATGACTCACAGAGGCTATAGACATGTTGCCAATATGACTAGAAATGACTGTACTTTCCCCCCCAGCATGACTAGTAGAGGTTGGGTGTTGGTATTCAACATGACTTGCAGAGGTTGACAACCAATATCCAACATGAATTGCATATGTTGGTGATTTCTTATTTTTATTATTCCTCTTTCTATTTTGTTTAGACTTATGATTACTAATAGCTATAATTTCACTAGAGAAGGAAAAAGGAGGAGAAGAAGAATTTGCTAATGAAGGAACATCAACATGATTCCCATGACATAAGGTGCTTAACTGAGAATCTCCAAGATTATTAGGGACATTTGGAATGGTACCCAACAAAACCGATAGTCCCACATTCAACCCAGGAATGTACAAAGTGGCCATCAAAGGGATAGAAACATTTCCAAAGAAAGGAAAAACACAAGAATCCCCTTGCGAAGGGGTTCCTTGGTTGGTATCATTGGTAACGTTTTCCATGAATATCTTATGCACATGTTCTTCCCTTGTGGGATCGTTTAAGTCTGTAAAAGTATCACACATTGACTCTAGCAAACTAGTGTTATAAAAAAATATTCCTATAAGGAGGTGGATCCATGTTTCTAAGAGGAAGATCGAAAATTCCTCACGACCGATGGAGTGGGAATTCTACCACCTTAGGTTAGAGGCCCAAATAAATGACTGACTAACTCGCTATGGAAAACTAGGGAGCACAGAGAAAACCATTAAGAAGAAAATCCTAAAAAGATACAAACCAAACAAACCACCCTTCTGAATGCTATTGACCCATGGAGATGAATTCCTAATCGTCCAAATCATTCACAAAGGGAAATGACTGGCTAGGAGAAATAGTTACCCAGACCTCAGACTGACGGTCCCTTTGGGTGTCACCTAGAGAGTACAGAGTCTGCCTCAAGTACCGCGATACACCCCTCACAGTCACCTATGTGCCAACCTATATAATGTAAACTAGGCCACCAACTTGTAAGTTGTAATCAACAACCAAGGCGATACATTCGATAATTGGGCAAGTGTATGGGAGGGGTAACTAAGCCTAAAGATCCTCTTGAGGCCTGAAACAAAACAGGGCCAGAATCACTCTTATATTACCTTGGACGGATCTAAGTGTCTCAGAGGTGTGACACAAGTCGGGCTAGTAACTTTATAGGATTCACCCCCAATACACACTCTCCCAAATGCTTTGTCAGGATCAAGAGTGGATATCTCCATCACCGTCCTCCACGCGGCCTCATGTTTGACTCCTGTGTTAGAGGAGCTTCCCGGATTGAGTAATTACAAAGTGGTTTTTTTACACCCTAGAATAGACACCTAAGTTAAGTTTTGGTTGGCCTTGGAGAGTTTACCTCTCCACACCTAATCCAAGGCCCTATCCTAAGCTATTGGTGAACCCTATAAAAAGTGTTACTAATATATTTTAGATTAGCACATTCGTTTTAGGGGATTTTCTTACTCAAGGAACGAAAGCGCAACTTATGTTGTTTGAGACTCTGGTGAAAAATAAACTAATTAGAACACTGGCAAACAAGACTTTACACTAATTCTACAAATTAAAAAGAGATTCAAGCAAAAAGCATGAATAATCCTTCAAACAAAAAGATGCAATCTTTTCTCCTTTCCATGCAAAATGCACAATTCAACTTTTGAGTTAAACAAAAGAGAAAATGAAAGGATTTTCTTTCTTATTTTTCTTTTGAAATTCTTTAAAGATGAGAAGAAAACACAACCCTATGCTAATTTCTTTTTCTTTTTCAAATAACAATGCAAAGAAAATGAAAATAAAGAAAGAGACCTGAAAAAGTAGTTTTTTTTTTCTTTTAAAATTTTCTTCCAGTGAAGGCAGAATTATCAGATGCTAAAAGAAACTGCAAAATACACGATTCATGCCTCCCCGACCATGAGGAGGAATTTTTTTTAAAAATGCAACTCATTTTTCTTAAAATTCAAGCTAAAAATAAGCCAAAAATGCTTGGAAACACATAGAGCCAAGAGGATTTTTTTTTTTTTTTTTCAAATTTCATAAACAATTTGAGCCTACAAACTGTCTAAACCCCAAACAACAAAATCTTCTGGAACTCCGGAAGACTTGGGAACTACAATTTTCCTATAGGAAAAGGAAAATATTTTGAAAAAAAACTCCAAAACAACAAAAATGCGTGGTGTGCATGACCAACATGCGTATGTACGCGGTCTAAGTATAGTGCATAACATGTATGTACATGTGTTGTACAGAGAACATGGAGCAGACACCTCTGCAAATTTTCAAAAAAAAGAAAAAGTTTGGACAGACAACTCAGGAAAGGGAAGCTCGTAGGCATCTGGAAGGTGACCAGAGCCCCAACCTGACTTAGTAACTTGGAAAATGCAAAAAAATAAAGAAATCAAACTAAACAAAAACCACCCACTAAGACCCTAGAGAGATTCCACAGTGGAGTCGCCAATTTTTCTATCGAGGAAATTCCCCCTATACTAGGTCTAGGTACATGTAGAGCATTGAATTCCCTTAAAATATCGTTCTAACACTAATCTACCCCAAAACTACCTAAACTGAATGACAAGAGAGAGGAAATAAGGTCAATAGATGTACCTTTGGTCCTTGCAGCTGGTGTAGATCTCTTTTGTCTTGTCGCAACTTTCTGGATTGCTAGTCTCCTCCCAAAGTTGACCTGCAAAAACCTTAGAAGAAAAATTATACAACATACAATCTCTACTTATTACTTTCAATGTTAGATAAAGACATAAATGCATAAATCAAATGAGAGAAAATAGACACGATGTTTGGGACAAGAAAGAACTTTTTTATTCAATATGAAGATTACAAAAGATTACAACCTTCATTGGCTTACGCTCCACGAACTAGGTCCAGGCTCCTCTATCGTGGCTCCAAGTGCTCCAATCCCATGCAAAATTCTCACAACCAACTCATCTCTTGAAAAAGGGGAAAGGATTGTATTAGGAGAAAGGGTTTGAGGGGAATGCTGAGGCAAAAACTCATAAAGTGAGGCAAAACTTGGGCTAGAAAGGGGAAGGGATTTTGGCAGAGTTTACTTGTTCTCTTGCTTGTTGTTGTAAATGAGACCCCAATACCTCTTTTTATACTAGAAAAATATGGTTATTTAGTTTGGTGATGGGATACAATGGGTAAAATGGTTGGGAAACCCTCTATAGCCCATAAACTCTGCCAAATTCCTTGCAATTTTATATTTTTTGTAATTTTTGGAGGTAAACACGGGCTGTCTAGTATGCATCTCGTGTATGTATGTGGGCTAACTAGTATGCAGATTGCGTGTGTATGCGGGATATGAGTTCATTAGGGTGTGTACACTTTCCAAAAACTATTTTTTTAAGAAGAAGCCTCAACAATATTTTGGAAAAATATGTAAGTGGAAAGGCTAATGTCATGGATGCATAGGTAAGGAATTTTTGGACTATAATATTGCTCGACAACAGATGGGCCTGCCTCTACTATTTTTGTGTCATCTTATTCCCCCTCGGAGTCTAGCTGGTTGGTAATTTCCTCGACCAACACATCTTCTTCATCGCGACCCTATTGTTGACCTGTCATTTCATCATGTTTCGCCAATGTTTCAGGATTAGGGTTTGGAATACCATTTCAGGTCCTGAAACTCTGCCTTACTTCCCCTTGTGCCACTGTTGATGTTTCCTCCTCAACCAGTGTATGGCTGATTGAATCTATCTCAGAAGTAGTGCCATATTCAAGATTGACAACATTCTCGGGCTCCTTGATCATTTCCTTCATCCTTTGGCCTTGTTGGGTAACTCTACGTACTAGCCTAGGGTGCCAAACTTTGTTGATGTCATGTTTTATCCGATTTGAACCTTCACTCTTTTCTTTGCACAATTATATCTAGGGCATGCAATTGTATCTTGATATGTGTTAAAAAATCACTAAGTGTTGAACTAACGTGTGCTTTCTGCACTTTATAGACCCGACCATAATTGTTTTTCACTTTTTCCATGCATTTGCGCCGAGTGCAATTTTCGTGTGTGTTGTCTTTTTATGTTGTCACAGTAATTGCTGTGCACAACTGTTTTTCCCATTTTTCTGTTGTTTAGTCAACTTTTGCCTCTTTTTTTTGTTTTTCTTCTTCTTCTATTTTTGTATTCTTTTTTCTACTTTTTGTTTCTTTTTATTAGTTTTCTTTCCTAATATCTACTATAGTACACTATATACATGACTTTCTTATTACACTATAACTTTTAAGAGTTAGTAGGTCAATTGTCCCTGTATAGTTTCATTCAACTACGGTTAACCATTCCTTTCAGTTATGTTCCTCCCAAGTCCTTTAGCTACACAGATCGCCCATCTGTAATAGTCTTTACTTCATATGGCCCTAGCCAATGCATTCTAAACTTACTAGGGTGTTGCAAAAATTTGTTGTCATAGAGAAGAACTAGGTCTCCCTCCTTAAATATTTTCTTTTTAATATTTCTGTCATGCCAAGATTTATCCCTTGATTTATGTACTTCTTAGTGAAATCCTTCCAGGATCCTGTCCTCTTCCATCTCCATTAGTTGACTTAACCTCTCCTGTACTACACCTCTTTCTGTCATGTTAGTAATTGCTGCTACGTGCAGACTGGGTACCAGAAATTCTAATGGAACCACTGCTTCTTGTTGTTACACATTATTTTATCCACCCTGGTGATGTTTCTACAAGCATGTGTTCAGGCTCCCAAAATAACCTTTCTTCATGAGGAAAGTGACTAGTTTCCTCTTCTACACAACCTTGTTAAGAAAGATCATTGCAGGTTGCACTAAACGCAGGGTGCGGCGATGCCTGATCACCGCATGCTGCCTTGAAATTGGGTTGCGGCATCTTCACAGGTTGTCTTATAGCCAGGGTGCGACGATGCTGAAAGACTAAGGAAAGGTCAAAGTTCATGAAGTATCTAGAAGGGAATATTCTAGAATATGAGGTGGCACCCGTATGGTTGGGATCCTATTTGCTTCTCTAATTTGGTGGGATCATCCTAATCTCTTTAACCATCTCTCATTCTCCTATATAATGATGGTTTTCTCATGGAAAAGGTTAAGAAAGGAATTAATGAAGGAATAGGTTGAGAACTGTGTGAGGAATTCTATTTCAATTGATGCTTGAGGTCTTCATTTGTCCATCAAGTTATTGTGGATCTTCTTCATACAAGTTTGGATCAAGTGTGTGTGTTGGAGCAAAGGGCCACTGAAAGGGAACCTTGCAAGATCAAGGTTGTTTGGTTGTATCTTCCACTTTTACTTAGTATAATACAGTGACATTTTTCTTTTCCATAAAATCATTCTCATTTTATTACATGACTCCTTGATCACATGTATAAGTTTTCATTGAATATACTATTCTTTCTTTCACTTGGGTTGGTTTGTGTCATTGCAGATCCAATATCACAAGAGCACCAGAGTGGAGAAAGGACAACAGAGATATAAGGAAGTGATATTCAAAGGTATGTCACTCATCTCTTGTTTGATAGTAAATTCGATGGTTAGATCTTAGGGAAAGCACCATGTCCTGTCTTGTTTTGTTCTAGATCTTGGTGGATCTAGGGAGATCAGTTTATATCCGCATTTACCGATTAATCCAATAACAAAATTGGTGACCATACTGGGGATATGACTTGTTTTTGGTTTTTTGCTGTCGATTTTCCTTTATCCTACCTCCTTTCATTTTAATTCAGTCTCTGAGTCTGTGGGTGATCCATCCAGACTCCCTGGGTCTGAAAGTTCATTCAGAATCTTTGTCCTTTTTCCAATTCTTCTTTGATTATAGAGATAGATGCACTATATCCCATATGAATCCTGCAATGACTCTGGATTTACACACCCTTCCTGTTCAGACCAACACGAAATCTCTGCATCTTTCCCCACAACTAACCTACGAAAACTTCAAATTGTCGCACTGTGCCTTATTGTTGGGTTGCAACATTTCCTGTAGAATTTATTGGATTAGGTATTTTTGTCTTCTATCACCCAGTTTTTCTTTGATCACCTGGGATGAAATTTTGGTGCCAGTATCTGACTGTTTTATGAGTTTAAGACTTGCCATTGATTGGTTTTCAGGGATTGAAATCCCTTCTTTGTCATTTTACAATTTTTTACTTCTTGATTGTTGTCAACAAGGATATAATCTCTAGATTTAGATCTCAGTGCTTGATTGATAAAAGTCTTTGATTTGATTTAAGGTTTTGGATTGTTTACATTTTCTGGATAGCTTGTTGATTGGAAAGTCATTTTCATTTGCATTTAGTGAAACATGTTCTTGTCATATTTATTTTTATCTTCATTGAAAGTTTTAATTGGGTATTTGTTGAGTGTATCTATTTTCTTTGATTACTATTCCTTTCTTCATTATATCCCTAGCTTGGTTTTGGAAAGGAAGAATTAAAGTCATTTATTCTTTTTAAGTAATCATTCATAAAAAAAAAAATTGCATTCAATTTTTTTTTATAAGAGAACAAATTGGGAAATTTTATTGCTTATGATTGTTTGAAATCGTGTTCATTCAAGAAAAAGAAATTACATTTCGTAGATTTCGTGTTTTCGAAAAAATACTTTCTCCCTACTGTAATTAGAGTTCATTGAATTGAAACATTGCATCATTCATTTCTTCTTGCATATTATTGGGTGAAGGTCTCATACAACATTAGTTTCATCTCTATATCCCTCTTGCGTAAACAACAGCCTCTAAAACACTACGTAATTATAAAATTTTATTAGTAAATTTTATTTTCTAGGGCTCTTTTACACCAACATTAGCTAGGATAGAGCTTTGGAATAGGTTGTGAGACACACTCTCCAAAGCATAAAACACACTGTAGCATATTGTGATAGGGAGTGTTCAAATCCACTGGAAACATTTTTTCCTAGGAAGCCCTTCTCACACAAGGGTCAAACCTGAGGTCACATTAAGGCTGGCAGAGTTACTCACCCTGCTTTGTTGGTCTTAGTGTAGAGATTGCATGTATTACAGGGGTCACTTGAAGGTATACCCACAATTATGAGTGGAATCCTTTCGAGTTGATTTCGGGCTAGTTACCCTTCCCTTGTACGTGGATTAGACTGTTGATTGTTTCCCCAGGCATCACTATTTTTCTTGGTAACCTTAGTATCCTATCTATTTAGGGTATTACACGAGGTGACTATGGAAGGGCAAGTCATCACGGTACGTAGAATCGATGTTTTCCAGACTCACTCGGGCTCCTTTGGAGGTTATACCCACGATTATGTGTGGGAGCTTGCACTAGGGTGTAAGTCCGTTAAGAAGGTCATCAACATAACTTTTCCACCCACTCTATCCTAGCCCCTTCTTGTCTTGACTTCACGATGTTGGATTTCATCACCAACTAGTGACTTCGAAATAAGAAGGTTTGTTTGCTTAGTTTGATTTCTATATTTTATTATCGAGTGTTGTTTGCTTCCGTAGTTGGCCATAGATTTTTTCCGTAAAATATTTGGTTCAGCCAACATTGACCCTCCACATTGTTCACGTAGGATGCAAGGGCTACCCCTAAAAGATCTGGAAGGTTATCTCCCTTTGCCTCCTAATTCACCAGAGGGATCTCCTGAGTAGAGTGAGGTCCAGGACACCGTAACTTCATGAGTGGAAAGTTTCGACTCTTTAGAAAATTTCTGAATTATTTTTGATTCTCTAGAGGCTTTTCGACTTCCTCCTGGATACGAGAGACATATTCTCAGGATGCATTCATCAGGAGAACTTGTTGTTGACACTTCTGAAATACCAATCGGACCCCACATAAGCCCTAGAGTCAAGAATCCACTTTTGTCTACTGACATATTTGGAAACCCGCCTCGCACGGTGCAAGACCTTTACGAAAACTTGGGGGCAGACCCTGATTCACTTGTCATATCACAACTATATGAAAAGTTTGTTACTTACATGATACCTTTAGATAGTTTTGCTGGTACAACTAACAATATCACTGTCGTCTCAAACACACAGTCAGTTGGTCCTAGCTCGACTTTTTCTCTCCATATGGCCCATTCTACTATGGTCCCACATGTTACGACTATTCCTATAGAAAATGTGGTGGTTAACCAAGCTTCCATTGGCACACCACTTTCATATAGACCTATCCCATCACTTTCTCCTGGGTATCATGCTTTGAATCCTTCCATCTCCGTCCCTACCTAGGTTCCATTCAGATTTTCTGGACTTTTTGTTCCACCTGGGTATAATGTTTCTGTTGGTTTTGTTCCTACACCTTCCAAGGTCCTCTACGGAGGGTCTTATCCACCTTTTCTTAGGGGATCTGGCCCTAGTGGATCCAATCCAATTGGTATCACCCATCATCTATTCACTTCTAGTTACCAGATACCTGTTGGAGGGCAATCTCACGCTGGGGGGAAACCTCAATTTGGGGGTCAACCTCAAACTAGGGAACCACCATACATTGGGGGGAAACCTCCACTTGGAGGACAACCTCAGGTTGGACTCTATAACCCACTGTATGGACAGAACACACCGAGATCACTAGCCCAACTTTGGAACCTTCTTGCCCAAGGAAATCCACAATCATCTGGGGGGCAACAGCCTCAATTCAACTCTTTTGTACCCCCTCACTTGGGCCAGCCATATCCAGGTTCTTTGAATCCTACTTGGGGTCTGCATGTTCACTCTAGTGTCCCTTTTCAAGGGAACATTTCCAACCAACCCAAACCTATGGGCTATACACCTCCAAATCCTCCACAAAAGAATCTTTCAGGACTATCCACTTACATGCAGACTGCTTACGATCCTACTGGTATACCGATGGGACTTCCTCCCCAAAGTCACCAGTATCCTCAAGTGAATAGACAGTTGCCTTTTTTAGCCACTTTGGATTTACCCAACTTGTCTAGGATCTTGAATGATCCTATTTTACTTTCTACCCATTGGCCTGTCATTCCATCCAAATTACCGTCCGACATCCCCAAGTTTGACAGTCGACCGTGAGAAGACCCAAAAAATCATGTTATGACTTTTCACCTTTGGTGTTCTTCCAACTCATTGATGGATGAATCCATTCAGTTATGACTCTTCCAACGAACTCTCACGGGTTTGGAAGCAAAGTGGTACAAATAATTACCACGAGGCTTCTTTAACGACTTCAATACCCTAGCCATGGCTTTCCTCACACATTACCAATTGCCAATTCGTTACAAGACAGGAACCAACATTTTGAGTTCCTTTAAGAAATCTTCTGCCACTCATATTTCCGATCACATTCACGAGTGGAGACAAAGATGACGTTTGATAAAAATCGACCTTCCTTATCAATTATTGGTTGAATGGTTCACCAAATCATTCATTAGTAAAATTTCCTGTGATATTGCCATGGGTAGAATTGTCACTGAAGAGCAGGCGATTAGTTGTTCTCAGTACCTAGATATCGTTTATTTGCAAACGGGTTGTTAAGAACCAAACATCAATATAGCATATAAAAACCTCAGGAAAAGTACTCAACACCTTGAAAAAGAGACAATTTCAGATAATAAGCCTCTTCGAGGGGGCAACCTCCTTTTACCCCACTTAAATGTTCAAGTACAAGATG
>ML778780.1:1531968-1549288 GCA_009831015.1 Picea engelmannii | reverse complement strand
TGAAAATGTCTCCTTGGTATATATAGGAGACTAGGAGGTATAATTACAACTAATGGCCTAAAGCCGACATAAATAAAATAACATTACTAATATAATATGCCCCAATTAAGGGGTAATGAGCCAATATTAGGGCTTAACACAGACACACTTTACGACTTCATCCCTAACACCCCTCCCCCTTATACTACCGCTACCTCAACAACCCCAACCGCTTCTCATGTTGTTGATGGAGTGATTGGAACCTTCCATGCTGAAACTCAATCCACACATTCCCCTCACACCAATCCAAAATCTAATGCTTCTAATGTTCAACATTCTCCTTCCTCCGACAAAACTTTTGAGGTTAATTCAATTCAGTCTACCCCTACCGGTAAAAATAAATCTAAAAAAGGAAAGGGTAAGAATAAGGAGGATAAAAATAATAATCTGCAATCCAAAAAACCCAAAATGAAACCTGCTTATGATAAGGATAAACGTAAACCCCAATACCCTTGCCTTATCTGTGGTGATGATCACTACACGAAAGATTTTCCAAGATGTGTCAAGGTCACTAAGTTCCTTCAAGGGACCTGGAAGCCTCCCACACCTACCGTTTTGTCACAATCTTTCCCTTCTCAACAACAGGCCCAACTGGTCATTCATGACCAACCTCCTCCTTCCACCACTTCATATGTCCTTATGTGTACTGGTGATTCAAAAACGAATGACGTTGCAATCGCAACTCGGGCCAAAGACTACTCTCCTTCAAAGGAGAAAGTTGATGATTTGCCACCTTTGTTGGTTCAACCGGTTCCCTCAACTTCACCTCCCAACCCTCCTCTTCATATCAAATGACTGGGTCTCGATACAGTTCTCTGCCCCCCTCCAAAGGGAATTGCTCGAAATTCTACCTTTAATCCTCATGCGCGTGCTGCTCAAAACTACAGTATTGTAGAAGACCTTGCGCAGGCACCCTCTGTGATGTTAGCTCTCTAAGTCCTTCAAAGTTTTCCCGCTCAACATAAGGCATTGTTAAAGGCCATTGGTGGAATTGATCCCATGGATACGAATTTGATAATCTTTGACCTGGAAGATCACATTCCAAGGATACCTCCTCAGTTAGCGTTTCAGATCCAAGTCGTCATAGAGAAAAAGAATATCTGTAGAACCGTTATTGACGAGGGAGCTTCGATGTGCATCATCTTTGTTACCTATTGGAAATCCATTGGCTCTCCTCCCCTCACCAAATCACATAATACACTTAAGGCCTTTAATGGTTCTAGTTTTGAACCCTATGATGTTCTTCCCTCGTTGTCTATTACATTGGAAGAAAAATCGGTCAATGTCGAGGTCGAGGTCTTTGATGTGCCTCTTAACTATAACCTCTTACTTGGCCGTAGATGGATTGATTCCATGCGTGCAGTTTTGTCTACACTTTTCAGTGTGTTACATTTCCCACACAAAGGAAAGGTCGTTATTGTTGACCAACTAGCCTTTTTAAACTCTGATTCCCGTAATAGCAACATACCATTTATCTCGAAGACACCTCCCGGGTATGAGAATGTCGGTGTGGGTCTTATAAAAGATTCAACTTTGATGTGTACATTCCCAATCCCACCACCCGATATTCCACCTCCTTTTGTCACCTCAATGAACATGATTTCCAACTTTGTTTGTGAAACCCCTATGTCTCATGGCCCATGGATAGTACCTGACCCCGGTGATTCTCTTCTCTATGGAAAACAAATTCCCTTAAGTCCAGTTGAATCCGCTTATCAATTCATTCAATCGACAACCCCTCCTACTCCCTCTCTCTATGATTCATCTCCCAATCCATTTCACGTGATCTTTCCTATCGATCAGATGATCATGTCAGTCATGTCTATGGAAGACACCCCATGGGATGATGGACATCATCGCTCCATTCTCTTCCTAGAGCAGGACACCATAGAGAGTTACCAATGAATTTTGACTCTGTCGACCGTTTTTGTCATTTCCTCTGTTCTCGAGACAACACATGATGTGCTATATGAAGAGAACCTCAGTAACATTTCACCCACAGTTCCTCTTGACATATCCATCAAACCTGGAGTCATCAAAAATGTTCACATCAGAGCCTCATGTTCTGTTGATGAGGTCGTCACTTATAAAGCCATTTTTCAATAATTTCGTGACATTTTCGCTTGGAGCTACGAAGAGATGCCGGGCATTGACCTCGATATCGTTGTGCATAAAATTAATACCTACTCAGATGCTAAACCTTTCCGATAGAGAATTCACTTGGTCCACCCCCGTAAAGTCGCTAGCTTGAAGTTGAAAATCTTCTTGAGGCTGTCTTTATCTATCCCGTGGATTTAACCGATTGGGTTTCCAATCTGGTTCTGGTAAATAAGAAACAAGGCACAATCCTTGTATGTGTATATTATAGGGATATCAATAAATCTTGTCCTAAGGACAATTATCCAACCTCCTTCGTTGACCGGATCATCGACGATTGTGCTGGGAGAGAAATATTCTCCTTAATGGATGGTTTCTCTGGCTATAATCAGATTAATATTTTTCCCATGGATCAACACAAGACTGCTTTCATTTTCCCTTGGGGTAACTTTGCCTACCGAAAACTGCCTTTCGGTTTGAAGAATGATGGTGCGAATTTTCAATGCACCATGTCTTATGATTTTCATGATATCAAGCACATCATACAACAATATCTCAATGATCTACCGACGCATTCCATGCATTGCCAAGATCACCCAACACACTTCTGAGCCATTTTCCTTTGTTGTCGTTTCTATCGTATACGTTTGAACCTACACAAATGTGTTTTTTGTGTGGATTCCGGCCGACTTCTGGGTTTTATTTTGTCAATTCATGGCATTAGGGCTGACCTCTTGAAGGTTGAGGCTATCCTTAATCTATCTCCTCCTTCCACACTACACCAGCTTCAAAGTTTGCAAGGGAAGGGAAAATTTTTGCGTCGATTCATTCCCAATTATGCTGAGTTAACGTAGGGATTTACTCGACTATTGAAGAAAGGTTATGAGTTTGTATGGACGTTACTTCCAACAAAGATTTTTAAGCTCTGTAACTTTCTCTAACCCATACACCATTGCCTTTCCCACCGGATTATAGTCGAGACTATTTCCTCTACCTCTCCACTTCGGACTCTACCATTGCCATGGTTTTAATCCAAGAAGATGATTTGCATGATGAACATGTAATTTAGTATTTGAGTTGGAGTCTCATGACCACCGAAGCCAAATACCTACATGTAGAGAAACTAGCCTTGGCAGTTGTTCAAGATGTCCAATGTTTTCGTCACTATATCCTATTACGTAGAACCACTATTATTTCCGATTGCAACCCTATGTAGCATATCCTTACACACCAATTTCTTGGGGGTAAGCACTCCAAATGGATAGTGATTCTCCAGGAGTTCAACTTAGAGTTTGAATGCACTAAGTCTAACAAATATTTGGTTTTATCCGAACTGATATGTGACCTTCCCTCCACTGAGATAGAAAATGTGGCAGAGGATTCCTTACCTGAAGAATCCCTTTTTCTGATAAGTTATGATGATGTTTGGTACATAGATATTATCATCTATCTCCAGAATGAAACTTTCCAGCCCAACCTTACTAGTACGGACCGTCGTCATATACGGTATCAAGCCCGTCAATACATAATTCTCGGCGACACTCTCTATCAGCGTGGTGTTGACTCGATTTTTCGATGATGTCTCACTTACGATGAGGCTGATAAATCTTTGAATGACTGTTACTCTAGAGCATGTGGCAGTCATATCTCTGGGTATTCCACTACCCAAAAGATCTTACAAGCAGGATACTTCTGGCCTTCTTTGTTTAAATACTATATCACTACTGTCCAGAAATTCCATGCTTGTCAAACGTATAATAACAAGATACGATCTCATCCTGCTCCTTTACATCCTATAGTTTCCATAGGTCCCTTCGCAAAATGGGGCATTGACTTCATGACATGTAACCATCACTCAGTCGGGGGGCATGGATACATCATTGTAGTTGTGGATTACTTCACTAAATGGGCCGAGGCGATGCCTACATTTGATAACACCTGGAAAACTGCATCATTGTTTATTTTCAATCATATCATTACTCAGTTTGGTGTTCCCCAAGCTATCGTTACTGATCACAGTAGCCATTTTCAAAATTTCATGATGTCTGAGCTTACTGAAAAGTTGGGTCTTTGGCATGAAAACTCATCCCCCTATTACCCACAGGCCAATGGCTAGGTTGAAGCAATAAACACAGTTCTCATTACTATGCCTCGATGGATGATAGGAATTCATAAGACAAGTTGGCACATGATGTTTTTTTCAACATTGTGGGCCTACCGAACATCCATCAAGTCTACCACTGGGTTCACATATTTCCAATTAGCTTTTGGTATCAAATCTATTCTTCTGATTGAATGTGAGATACCATATTTGAAACTAGTCGTTGAACTTCTTCCAAACACCTCTGTTGAAGAGGAATGTCTATTGTACCTGATGCAATTAGATGAAACTCGTTGTGGAGCTGCCTTGGTTATTGAAGCTCAGAAAAAGCGTGTCAAAGCCCAATATGACAAGCATGTCAAGCCACGTGTTTTCTCTAAAGGTGATCTAGTTCTCCTATACGAACAAGATCATGATTTACTAGGAGCCGAAAAATTCGAGGGTATGTGGCGAGGCCCTTATATTGTCAAACGAGTGCTGGAAAAGGGAGCCTATGAGTTAGTGGATTATGATGGAATTCCTTTGAGTGAAACCAAAAATGGGCTTTACTTGAAGAAGTACCATGCTTAGGTCATATTTGCATGAGTACTTGTATTTTTACTGTATCATACTCTTGTGTGTTACTTTTGTGTGTGCTTTTTCGTTGTTTGGTTTTGACCTCCAACTGCTTACATTGCGTTGTGCTTGGTTTCCAGATGTCGGTGTATTCACTACCCTACATTGGCTTCACTGATGGCACTAGTCATAGTACTCAGAACCTAGCATCTTCTTTTTGGGAAATATATGCACCTACGAATGAATTAATCAATCTACACAATGTTTTCCTCGGTTGTGAAACTAACAATATCACAAAATATAGTGCATTCATCAAATTGTTGACCGACATTGTCTCACTTGGAATTCATCATCTTGTTGTACGAATTGATTCACAGTTAGTAGTACTACAATTAAGTAATATCTATGCTATCTGAAGTCCTACTTTGTTAGGGTATATTTACGAATTCGCCTCTTGGAATGTCATTTTGATTACATTGAATATCAACACATTCCTAGATGTATAAATACATTAACAAAGGCATTAGCTAATTATGTGTTAGACAAACATTTGAGACATTCATAAATCCAATCACATTTTTTTTATAAATCAAGTAAGCCAATAGAAGCCTCATATATATATAACGATAAAAGTTTTTACAAAAAGTGTTTTTGTCCGAAGACCAAAATATCAAAAATGTGAAGCACACAACTTCATATACAAAATAACATCAAGGATGTTGCTCACGATAACATGCAATTTTCCGTACTACCCTATGAAGCAGTCGAGTAAGAGAACCAGATACACCCACGGTATGGCATTGATAATGTCTCGAGATCTCATCGATAGAGATATCCAAGACATCTGCTGTCAACCCCTCTAGGTTCTGCTCGATCGCCTTGTTATCAGCAGTAGCCAATCCTGCTACCTCGACTACCTCCCCTTATATCTGGATGGGGGATGTACCTAGAGGCTGGTGAGGTCCTACATCTGCATTGTCAAAGAGTTTTTGATTAGTCATCAAATTAAAAACATAAAAAAACATTTCATATTTCAAAATCTACAAAAACATTATAAAAAAAAAATATGCTTCTTACCTAAGTTCCCCCATTGAGAATCTTCAGGAAGAACCAAGTCTGGGTCACCTCTGAAGTCAAAACTGACATACACATAATCATCTACCATCAGTAGCTGAGGCATCAACCAATCAAAGAACACAATATTATATTTGACGATGGGGCCGGTCACATGCCAAGCCATGAGGTCATACCACCTCTTCATTCTATGATCTTGTGGGGCTAGTATGCCCCACTCTACCTATAAGCGCAAGTGTGGAACCCTCTCCAGTAAGAAGGATACTAAAATGGACCCGTACTCAAACTGTTTTAGGTCACCTTTATTACACTTTTTCAATTGTTTCTTCATGCTTCGAAGAACCCTGGCACACTAGTTAAACACATGGGGCTCCATGCACTCCACTACATACTGGAAGTAAATCTAGAGAGACATATGAGGAGATGCACTCCCTTCCATCCGTGAGATAGTGAAAAGTATAGTCCGAAGGGGTAAATCCCAGACATCCCTAATGAAAACCTTGCCACTACGTCTCTCGGCCTCTGTTTCACAATACCGGCGAATATACTCACTCATCAGTAGACCTCCACCTATTATTCTTTTCAATGTCACACGTGATCCACGATGAGATAATCCTGTCAAAAAATAGATATCCTCGATATCTAGAGAGAGTATGTGGGCTCCCACATGGAATACCTACTGATCCACATCCCACATGTGGACTAAATACTCAAGAAACCTCAATTGGGCCCTCATACCCTGGATATTAAAGAACTTCAGAAGCCCACACTACCAGAGGTCATTAACTATTCCCAAGTCATTCCCAACAAAGTAATAATCATCCTCGTGTTCTCTCTCCCTCCACTCCAACATTCTGACAGTAAAAAACTTGCATTGGAGCCACAAGGAGAAGTCAACATATTTATTTTTCTTTATTGGAAATTTTTATTGGTCGAACATACATAAGGTATTTTTGAGTTGCGCACGATGCAGGTGAGGTTTTATACATAGTTTAGAATCACTGCAGGTCATCCATAAGGCTACCTGCGGAAACCTATGGTTTCCGCAGGGTACGATATAATCCACTTGCGGCAATCCCCATGTGCACCTACCCTCATGAAATCCTACTCAAAAACTACTTTTAACCAATAAAAATAGAAATTAATCCATGGAAAATGAAGAGGAAAAGAAGATTACATTTTTAGCAGAAGCCATTTGTCGAATGGTTTCTCATGCCTCCCGCAATCCACAATGGAAGTTTGAGGTAAAATAGGGTTTTTTGGACAATTTTTGGGTAAAATGATAATGGAATGGTAAAAGGGAGTTTTTACTTATATTTATTAACTTTTTACTTTTTCATTTAATATTTTATACTATTTTATGCATTTTACCTAAAACCTAAAGTTCTAATGATATTGTAAGTGTTTTGATTTTTCACAGATGAAGAATCTAAGAGCATAAACGATGGAACACATATACGTTTCTTGGTTTGTTTTTACATTTGTTGCATGTACAAATACTTTTTATGTTTTTTAGGAAAAACATCGAGCTCAGTCTTCGTTCGTTCTCGTGCTCGCAAATCAATGACAATACAACGAAGTATACTTTTGTCATCTTTTCATACTCGTCATGGTAACATGAAAAAAGAAAACTTATGGAGTATCCTTTAAGATCTTTTCACGCTCCGTAAAAACAAAAATATTGTCAAGCGACCTTGTTCTTTTCACACTCGTAAAAGTATTTGAAGAAAACTTTTGATGGGCAGTAGGTTATCACTTTTTCAGTCTCATCAAACTAATTTACAAAAAAGGAATTGAGAGAGTTCTCTTTAAGTGTTTTTCAGACTCTCTAAATATGAAAAAAACCCCAAGTTTTCTCTCTTTGGACTAGTTAAACAAACATTGAAAGACCCATATGGGACCGAACCACTCCTTCTTAGTGTTCGTTAAACATACTCCGAGGGACTCGTCCAAAGGATAAGCTTACATAAAAAAGAATATGTTATCCTCCTCAAGCTTGCGTAAAAATAAAGAGGTACTCGCCGGAAATGGTGGGGGAAATTTTGGGAAAAGAAATGTGTCTCTGTATTAGTGGCAATAATAGTCACTCTTGAACATGACACCCCCTTTATCATTATATCTGGGTTTGGAAATCCATTTGTCTCTCATCTGGCCTTCCGCAAGTTCATATATTGGGTATTCCTTGAGTCAATGCTGCCAATACCATTGTCGTGTCGTTCATATGTTCAAGAGAATTCCAAACCTAAAAAATCCCTCTATCGAGTTGGCCATCTGCAATTATCAATTCCTATGATGTTGGCCTTCCTTGTGTCAGTTTTAAATCATTTTCATACTTTGATCTACCTTGAATCTGTTACTTATTTCATTTCATTGATGGGTGATACATCAAGGCCCTCCGGTGATGAGTGTTTTCCTGTCGAATTCAACTCATCATCCAGGAACAAGACTTAGAAATCATTTAGCAACTTAGAGCTTGAATGCCTCAATGGCATGTTTCTTCACTTTCGACAGTGGGTTCACATCATTGGTCCCTGATCTAGAGATTCCATCGAGTGTTTGACTTCAGCTCATTTATTCAAATTTGTTGGATTGTACTGAGGTACCTTGGGAGTCATTGACATCAATGGTGATTTCCTTCACACTTGTTAATGGTTTTCATCAATGGCCAGTAAGCAAGTGGTTTCTACCATGTTTGACTTCAACACCTGTAATTGCATGGCTAGATTCGTACTTACGGATGACAGGATTGAATACCCTGGATCTCATCATTTTGTTCCAGGTTGCAATGGAGTATTTATGATTTGTATTGACACATAGATCCACTTTGTATATCTCATGGCTATGTCCAAATTTGGGTTTTCTAGAACATACATCCATAGTGTATTCCTAGTGGCTATGTAGAATCTTGGTGACATGGATCCACGGTGTATGATTGGTGGCCATGACTGAAATTTATGATTTAAATCACTTGTAGTCTAAGCATGGGAATGCCTACCTCAGAAATGGTATAATATTGCATAAATGCTTGGTTGTTTGCAGGTTCCCGATTAGTGTGCTCCTTGTTTTCGACACACACACACACATTTTACAAAGTATTTCAGCAGTCATGAGTTCCAGCATCATACTTTGGGGGGAATTTGTTACACATTATTTTAGTCACCCTGGTGATGTTTCTACAAACATGTGTTCAGGATCCCAAAAGAACCTTTCTTCATGAGGAAAGTGACTAGATTCCTCTTCTACAAAACCTTGTTAAGAAAGATCGCCGCAGGTTGCACTAAACGTGGGGTCTGACGATGCTTGATCGCCACATGCTGCCCTAAAACTGGTTTGCGTTGTCTCCATAGGCTATCCTATAGCCATGGTGCACTGATGCTGAAAGACTAAGGATAGGTTGAAGTGCACGAAGGTTCTAGAAGGGAATATTCTAGAATATGAGGTGGAACCTGTATGGTTGGGATCCTACTCGCTTCTCTGATTTGGTGGGATCATCCTAATCTCTTTAGCCATCTCTCTTTCTCCTATATAATGATAGGTTTCTCATGGAAAAGGTTAAGCAAGGAATTAATGAAGGAATAGGCTGAGAACTGTGTGATGAATTCTATTTCAATTGATGCTTGAGGTCTTCATTTGTCCATCAAGTTATTATGGATCTTCTTCATACAAGTTTGGAGAAAGTGTGTGTGTTGGAGAAAAGGGCCACTGAAAGGGAACCTTGCAACATCAAGGTTGTTTGGTTGTATCTTCCACTTTTACTTAATATAATACAGTGGCATGTTTCTTTCCCATAAAATCATTCTCATTTTATTACATGACTCATTGATCACATGTATAACTTTTCATTGAAAATACTATTGTTTCTTTCACTTGGGTTGGTTTGTGTCATTGAAGATCCAATATCACAAGAGCACTAAAGTGGAGCAAGGAAAACAAATATATAAGGAAGCAATATTCAAAGGTATGTCACTCATCTCTTGTTTTATAGTAAATTTGATGGTTAGAGCTTAGGGAAAGTGCCATGTCTTGTCTTGTTTTGTTCTAGATCTAGGTGGATCTAGGGAGATCAGTTTATGCCTACATTTACCGATTAATCCAATAACACTTGTCTATACACCAATATGAATGGTGTCTGTCTTGTCAAATTCTTGCATGTGTTCCCATATGCCCATAGTACTGATGGTGTTTTCAAATCCCAATCATCCTTGTTAACATTGTAGATCTTAGTCAAATCATTTTAAAAAATATTATTAAAATCTTCTACTGTTTCATTTGCTTGAGGATGATATGGTGTACTCTTCTGGTGATAGACTCCAAACTCCTGAGTCGTAGACCTGATGGTATTATTAAAAAAATGAGTGCCTTGGTCACTCATCAGAATCCTGGGGCCTCCAAATCTTTTGATTACTTGCTCAAATAAGAAGTGTGTTGTTGTCTATGCACTACAATCTTTGACTAGTACTGCCTCTACCCATGTTGTTAAGTATTCAATCATAGTAATGATATATATTGCTCCTGACCTTTTTGTTGGTGGATTAATATGTCCAAAAATGTCTATTTCCCATTTGTCAAATACCTGTAGAGTTACTTGTGGTCTTAGGGGAATCTTGTCCCTTCCGTTGGGTTTGCCAACCCTCTGAAAAACATCACAGTTCTAGAAATATTCCTTTTCATATTTATGGACTATTGGCCACCATAATCCTGTGTGCAATACCTTCTGTATGATATTTTTTCCTGCATAGTTTCCTCCAGCTATACCTTCATGAGCTTATGCTAAAATCCTGGGTCGTTCATGTTCCAATACACACCTTTTCAAAATGTTATTTTTCGCCCATATTATATAAATTACCTACAATGAGTCGATAGTCTACAGCTCTAACTACCAGGTTTTTCTTCTATGCAGTGCTAAAGTCCTATGGCACAACCCCTATACTTAAGTATTCAATAATATCAACGAAGTATTCATCAACTACCTGTACTGAAAATAACTGTGCATCAGGGAAGTTGTCTTCCAAGTTAGTAGGGTCTTTTCCATTGGTTACCCTTGACAGGTGATCAGGTACTGCATTCATCTTCCCTGGTTTGAATATCACTTCAAAATAGAATTATTGGAATAATAATATCCATATACATATCCTCCCCCCCAACACTAGTTTGTTGACTAGATATTTGAGGGAAAAATGGTCTGTGAACATTTTAAAGTGTTTACCCAATAAACAGTTCCTGAATTCCTGAAGTGCATATACCATGGCTAGGCCTTCTCTTTCTGTGGTATTGTAATTCTGCTCTGATTCTGACAACTTTATACTTACAAAGGCTATAGTATGGTCTAAGTCCCCTTCTCCTAGTTGCACCATAATTACTCCAGGTGCTATGGATGATGCATCTACATGCACATGAAATGTCATTTCCCAATCTAGAAATACTAGTATAGGTGTTGTCATCATCTTTTCCTTTAAAATGTCCAATCCTTGTTGACAATCCTCATTCCACTGAAATCTAGTGTCCTTCTTTAACAATTTTTCCATTGGGCATACCCCTTTATAAACTTCTTGTAATAGCCTATATGTCCCAATGTTTCTCTTAAATGGCGCACTGACTTTTGTGGTTGTAAATTGACAATAACTACAATCTTAGCAGGGTCAACCAGTAAACCTTGTTTACACACTATATGTCCCAATAATATCCCCAAAGGTGTACCAAAAATGCATTTATTGATGTTTAATGATATCTGACATTGCCTGCATCTTTCCAACATTAGTCTTAACACTTCTACATGGTCCTTCAAAACACTAGATACAATCCAACCATCCAGATATACTTCTAGAAACTGATGTATGAATTCCTTAAAAGAAACTATGACTACTCTTGAAAATTTAGCCGGTGCATTCTTTAGTCTAAAGGGCATGACTTTATATTGATAGGACCCCCATTCTATAGAAAAATTAGTCTTATACCTATCCTCTGGAGCTATTTTGATCTTATGGTAACCTGAGCATCCATCTATGAATGGATATGTTTCCTTGCCTCCCACATTTTCTAAGACCTCATCTGTAAAAGGGGTAGGGAAAGGATCATGTAAGAAAGCATCATTGAGTTTCTACAAGTCTACACAAATACTTATCCCCCCTTGCTTCTTTTCTTGGACTACCATGGGACTGATCCATTCAGATTCCTCTACTGGTTCTATAATTCCAGCTTCAAACATTCGGTCAATTTCTGCTTTCACTTTCTGTTTATACACTGGATTCAGTCTGTAAGGTCTTGTTGACGGGCGTTTATGACACACCATCAACATGAAGGATAGATTTGGACCGAGGTTGTCTATCTAACCCAAGCCAGTTGGTATGATCTAACTTGACGGGTTTTATGGTTCTGTTAGCCAACTAGGGTCCTAAAAAACAATGAAGGAAATAAACTAACTAAAGATACGGTTCTAACAATCGACACACTAATTACAAATTTCTAATGTTCAAAATGTTAAACTAATAAACACTGAATGAATATGATTGTAATGATATCACGAAAATAGACAAAGATAATTAAAGTCTAAATAATGCAATCATTGTTCATTCATATATAAACAAAAAAGAAAACAATACATCTACTAACCTCTAGTTGATTAGCAGTAATAAATTAAGTTCATCTCTTTGCATTTGTGTGAGCTCCTGCTTGTCCTATATTAAGTGAAAACCTATAACAAAAACAATCATAATACTTCCTGAATAAATTCAAGGAAGTGTTTCACATTATGGAGTGAGTTTTAAGATGACCGAAAGAGAAATAAATATATATCCTGTAACTTTGAGATATCCAATGATTGAGAACAAGATAAATCTAAACTCTCGCTAATGGTGTTACCAAGCATTTAGCGTCAGATATAAATTCAAAATACTAAAATAGATGATCGATTACAGGTTCAAACTAGACCAAAAGATAATGGACAACATTGAGATAATTAACGATATAAAATATCATGTGAAGAAAATACTAAAGATAAATAAACACAAGTAACATTTCATAACTAGAAATCATAGGGGAACACAATGAAACAAACACTGCACAATTTACACATGTCTAAAGCCAATAGCAAATTGCTTTCTCATATAACTTCAAAAATATATGTCCATTCTCTAGTCCAAAAAAACATGCCTTAACACCAAACAACATAGCTATTTAAACATGTCTTGGATTTGTTACCTCTTATCATGCAAGATAGAGGAAGATCTCTGAAAATAAGTTTGTTTTACAAAAATTGAGTAACAAAAAGATACTCCTGTTGGAGTCTTTAAATAAAAAATATTTATATTAATGGCATTGTTTTTTAAAAATGGGAAATTACCAATCTAGTGAACGCTTAACTCATGATTCCTTTCCTTAAGCACAACACCATAATCTGTTGTTTGCCTGAGATGATAAAACAAAATCATAGTTTAGATAATAATCCCAACAAATAATTTAAACAAACTGGCTACATAATCTTAGCTAGTCTCAAAATAAAAATAAAATCAAAAGTGAATCTACCTATTATTTTTCAACATAATCAAATCGAAAAAAGAAAAAAAACATTTACCAATTTAGAAGTTTGACACAAAGGCATCAGACAGGTTAGAATTTATAATGGTATGAATTTGGAAGAAAAACAATATCCCCTGATTTTCTGAAGAAGATTTCACAGAAAATCAGATCTCTAATTTGCATCAATGTCTGTTTAAGACACATTTACAAACAAGGGATGTGTGTGTAGTATTTTTGAATCTGTGTTGAACACTCATCAAAATATAAAGGTTCCATATCTAGGCGATTTTACTTGTAGTCTGAATCTGGGGTCTTTTCCTGTGCTATAACTTGAGAAAGACGCATCTGTAGGTATAGAATGCTGGAATAATACCTATGTTCCCATGAATGACATCCATTATAATCCTTAGGGTAGACAGGCTTTCAAATCCACAGAGAGGAAGGGGAAATAAAAATCCTCAAACAAAACAATATTTTTTAAGAAAAATGATATTCAGAAAACAAAACATACATATGGAATAGGTTCGTTTCTAAAGAAACTTCCTGTGGGGAAGATAAAAGACCTCGTTTCAGAAATGGGTTTTTAAATGTTTTACCAAATTCGTAACTATTTTCTCAGAATGCATCCCACAAAACCATGTCTCCGTTATACAATTATGGGTTGTGTAAAACCTTAGGGCCATTTGTCTCTGCACTACTATAGGAGTCATGGTTTCAAAGGTAAACCAGGAGGCAAAGAAAAAAAGAAAACCACTTTGTCAAGTCACTGCCAAAACCAAACATGGAAACTTACCACCTGAAGCAATGAATAAATGCCTGTGCTAGCAGGACTAAGGAGTAATGTTTGAAGGTATGACTGTCAGTCTTGTACCAGGACGATGAGACTGTGATATGAATGCAAGGGGTAGGATTCAAATTACGAAAATACACCAAATTTTTGTTTGATGCGTGCTCATAGATATGGCAATGTGAAAATCAAAGTATTCAAAGCATAGAATGCATAAGGAATAACCCCAAGGTGGGTAACTCATGCGCTATGGTAAGGCACCAACCAATAATATGATAGGTTTACAGTATTTAAAGGTTCTTGGAAATATTAGATGCCCTTATGTGTTATCCAATTTATAAAAAGGAAAATTCACAAACTGTATGATGCCCTTAAACCAAATCTTGTTCTAATTTCATTCTTACAGTCATGAAATTGAACAAGAGAAATGATAGAGACAAATAAATGAATTCATACACACAACTAATCAAACGAATCTTTTCAAAACCAAAAGATGATAGAAATCTTTGCAAGTATAAGGAGGTAGCTACATAAAATTTTATCCCATGAAGACGACATTTTACAATGATAAAATTGACATGAATATTTGGTTTCCAACAATGGCGACACATTGGGTGAAGCAGTTATATTTGCATCATTAGAACTTTATATCAGGGAACAAATGACTCAGATAGTTATTAGAAACAATTAAAATACAGATCAAGCATTTCGACATTAACTCAAAAAAAAGAACACAGTCATATTATTGGATAAAGTTTTGTCCAAAAATTGTAATCCGACATCTCATTTCGATCACAGGGGTAACAATATTTATACAGGTAACTCCAATATTGTTGGCAGGGCCACTGCTGCCAGCAGGCGTCCATAGCCTCAGCAAGGATGTCATTTAACCCACCCTATTACTCCTATCACGTCCAAGAGTCATCCATTTATGATAAAAGCATCCTGACATCTGATCAATTTAAAAACATACCTGAGGATCTTTGAACCTGACATTGCTTCGCTACCAGCAGGCCTATTCAGTACCCCAATGAAGTTTTCTTGGTATCATGTGTTCATTTACCTGCTGTCTGTAGACTTGTTCAATATCCTAGTGGGTTTACATACAATTCGCACACATCACAGTGCTTCCAAATCTCTAAAATTTTTTACAAAGATTTTAAGAAACTTCATGATAATAAGAGAGAGGGGTGATACTGAAGATTTCACAGCCAGGCAATGATAGGATTGATCTTTAAAAATTATTTTTCGTTCTTTGAGAACTGATAGCTTTCATCGTAATTTGGACATTTAGATTTCAGCCAAGAAATCATCTTCGGGATGGGGAAACACTATGAGTTGTTCTCATTAAAACAAGGACAACATGAGAATTTTTTGAAGATAATTGTATTTCCATGATATTTCAATGAAAACCAGGAACAATGACTGGACCAAGACTTACCAAAACTGATCTGAGTTTAGAACTTAATGTGCAGATGATTTGAACTGTTATCAACTACTACTAATGAAAGATCCAATTCCCTTCAATGATGAATGATGATTCATAAATAATTATTAGGGAAACAAAAAACAAACTAAAATAAAAAATAAAATAAAATAACACATAAGCTAAAAATATTTACAAGGGGGAAAACCTGATTTTCTCAGGTGAAGTACTTTGTAAGAGAGACTAAAAGAAAAAAGAAAAATCCTTATTAATATGAGTGCAGTCATACTAGTGCCACCTTGGGTCAGGGTTGAATTGACAATTCAAATTTACTTATCTCTTTACTTTTGATTTAAAATTTTCATGATGATACTACCTTTTTGAAAAGAAATATCCAACGAAAAGTAGAGATAAAAGGATTAAAGTGGACTTCCCTGAAAAAATCCATATTATGGTTCTCTTGGTGTACCCACTTGTGTTCATAACTGCATTATTACAAAGAGAAAAGTTAGAAATAAAACTTAAAGGAAACCTACTCTAACTACTAAATATATCAAGACGCTAAGTAAAATTGTATTTCCAATGCAACCACAATAACATCTTCAATCCTCTAAGGCATAGAAATTCGAAAATCAGAATAAAAGAATGTAGTATTTTCAGATACAAAATAAATATGTCATTCTTACCTCCTATATATTCATTTAAAAACAAAGCAAGCACAACCTTACCATTCTTTTGAAACTTCTTGATATATGAATCCTCCGACCATTCTGCAATCTTGTTGTGATATGGGTCATAATGGCATGGAAGAGTATAAGTAAGTTTGGAAAACTTATCAATATTATGGGTACCTGACATAACCATTAGCCAAGGCCGAAGTGCCCCATCCTCCTGACAATTCTCCAAGTCTTCATCAATTTCTTCACATGGAGGATCTAAAAGAAATATGTCATGCTTACTTCCTATATATTTAGGTAGAAACAAAGCAAGCACAACTTTATCTTTATATTGAAGATTTTTTAGATACGAATCTTCAAGCCATTCTAAGATCCTGTCATAAAACTTAGGATGCAAACTATGACTTTGATGAAATTGATATATCAATGGGGAACACATCATAAGAGGATTCATGACATCAATTAGATTATTGGTTTGAACACTTCCTTTGATGAGATTGATCGTTTCAAAATACGAAGCATAAACATTAAAATTTGAACTAATCAAAGAATGAATATGCAATGTAGAATATTTGATATCAATGAGAATGAGTGCATTGTATTTTTCAAAAATAAATCTGTTAAGAACCAAATACTGAATACAAAATCACCACAATAGATATAGAAGAACAATATGAAAAAACTTTGTTATTACTATCAAACCCTTAGGGTAGGGCAACGCCATACAATGGATCCTATTATGGAAGGGATCCTCTCCTGTTCACTTGCCTCTTCGAGGGGGCATCCTCCTATTGATATACAACTCACAATACAATAATTCTCTTCATGTCTCATTACATTTCTTGAACCCCTTTATATAATTCTACCACCACCTAAGAACATTCTAGAGGAGGAATCTTCTAGAAATAGAACCTTCTAATAAGTCCTCTTACATTTATTATATCTAATTACCCATTTATTATATCTAACTACCATAGTGGGCCTTATTTAATAATATAGTGGACCTAGTCCACCTTACATTGAATGACCTCCACTATTATCACTATGGG
>ML778780.1:1489354-1531918 GCA_009831015.1 Picea engelmannii | reverse complement strand
ATTGAATGACCTCCACTATTATCACTATGGGCCCTCTGGGCCCCCCCACTACCTCTCTATCTACCTTACATTCCATCCCCCTTATGAAAGCGTTGTCCTCAACGCTTGATGTACAACCATATACCAGGGTCCCATGGATAATTATGGAACATAATGATGAAGAAGACTGGAGAACCAAGGTCCCATGTAGAAAGAAAATCCACCATGCTGAAGTAGTCCAACCACCATTGTAAGCCCGGGTCCCATGTCCAAGTTCTCATGTGAACTCCCCGTGGAAGATTTTGGAACCCAAAAACCAACTCAAAATGATGCTCCAAAGACTGACACCTGTCATGTGGATCCAAATAAGAATATCCATCCACATAGTGGAAAAGGCTCGTAGCAAAATCTAGAAGGAATAATACCACTGTAGAATATGTAGGATGGACACTGGTAATAATCATTGGCTCTCAATTTGTCATATTTATGCTCTCTGCAGAAGGTGGATTAGAGTCATCAAATAAAATATGAAAGTGGTTGTCATCCCAAAAATGACAACTATCCATATACCAATAATCAAAATCGGCCTCAAAATCATACCAAGCATATGTTTCTTGATTATATTCATCCCTGATGTCCTCCATAAGAAATATGTACTGCATGTTATCCAATGAATCTCGAATACAACAGAGACTATCATTGAGGCCATTTGCAAGGTCATGCAATGTAGCATACAATGTGTCATACAAATTGGATTTGAATGATTCAAGAATTCACTTGAGGGTTTGAGAGGAAATAACTGTCTGAGCACCCTATGAACTCTTCGGTCCCACATCCGTCATGAAAAAACCCATAAAATAGAACAATAAGTTACTGCAGAAAATTGTGACGTTTTCCAGAAAAACCCTGAAAAACTGCTAAATTTAAAATGTTCATAACTTCATTTTTCGGACTCCGTTTTGGCTGATTTATTTTTTGAAATTGGGTAAAATTGTGAGAGGAACTCATATCTGTAATTTATTTGGGCAAATTCGGCCTCCATATGCTACATAAATAAAAAAACAATCACGCCGCCGTCCACGGAAAAAACCCTGAAAAATTGCAGATTTTAAAACATCAATATCTTGACTTCCCGGACTCCATTTCGGACGATTTTTTTTTTTTAACTTGGGTGTTTTTCTGAGAGGAACTCAGATATACAACCTGTTTCTACAATTTTTCACAGAAATATACTAAAAATTTATGGAATTTCACATCCCTCTTTTTCTTCGAAAAAAAATCTGCAAAAATAAAAAATATTTGCCCACAATGTCTGGCAAGGAAAGTGCTCTGATACCACTTGTTAAGAACCAAATAATGAATACAAAAGCACCAAAACATATATATAAGAACAATATGAAAAAACTCTCTTATTACTATGAAACCCTTAGGGTAGGGCAACACCATACAATGGATCCTATTATGGAAGGGATCCTTTCCTGTTCACTTGCCTCTTCGAGGGGGCATCCTTCTATTGAGCTACAACTCACAATACAATAATTCTCTTCATGTCTCATTACATTTGTTGAACCTCTTTATATAGTGCTACCATCACCTAAGAACATTCTAGAGGAGGAGTCTTCTAGAAGTAGAACCTTCTAAGAAGTCCTCTTACATTTATTATATCCAACTACCATAGTGGGCCTTATTTAATAATATAGTGGACCTAGTCCACCTTACATTGAATGAACTCCACTATTATCACTATGGCCCCTCTGGGCCCCCCCACTACCTCTCTAGCTACCTTACAAAATCGTGTAAAATCATTTTGCAACATGTCTTTTTTCCATGCGAGTGATGAAAGTGAAAGAGCATCAAATCCGACTTCATAAATGTTATGTTTGGAATTAATTTCACTAAATCTTGGCATATAGAAAAGATCTAATTATGATGGAAAAGAGTAAGAAACTGTGGGTAAAGTATCATGTCCACCAGAATCTAAGAAGAGATCACAATATAAAGAGGAAAAGGAATCAGAAATGAGCACATGAAAAGAATATCTTGAGCTATGATATTTAACAATGGTATTCTCAAGACATTCTCCTTCACTTTCCTTAAAACTTTCACTCTGTTTTGGTGATAAATCCTTCAACATAATATGATCATCTAATTTTTCCTCATGTATGATAGACAATTCAAAACTTTCATGGAAAACATCTAATCTCTCTTGTGGATAAGGTATGATTTGTGGATGAAGGTTTAAGGTTTCTTCTTCAAATTACAGATTTACATCTCTAGTCAATTTCATAGGAACGTTTGAATTCTTAAGATCATTTTCATCACCTAAGTGTTCTTCAATAACTGAATTTAAGTACTGATTAGAGAAAGAGTTAGAAGAATATGGACATTCACCTTGACCCAACACCAAATTTTCTTCCACGATGGTGGAGGACTGAATATACAATGATTCAGAGGAAAAACCAATTTGATTGTTAGTAAGAACCTTTTCAATAGATTCTACCTCCCTTGCTTGTTCAAAATTTTTGGATGGATTCCTCTCATCCTGCAAACAAAATGCTTCTCACAATTGAGTGATAGGATTAGTAATTGATTCATAATTTGAGATTGAAAATGGTTGGATGAAAGGGGCGCAATCATCACAAAGGAGATTTAGTACAAATGACATGTCATTAAGACTAAATTTACAGAGAACATGATGGATTCTTGTTGAAAATCCTTCTAGAGATGAATCATCATTGATTAGTAGAGCCTGGAATTCTTCACATACTCGATTGTAATCATAGATTTCAAAAGCATCTAAAAATTCCTCTATAAATTGAAACCAAACAATATTGTGATATGCTGGAAAAGACTCAAACCAATGTTTAATCTAACCCCTGAGGGTAAAAGTGAACAATCTGCATAAAACCTTTAAATCAGAAATATCATGCTTGATGCATTTACACCAAAACTTGTTAAGATGGTATTTTGTAGATACATCCCCCCCACTATCAAAGGTGAGTTTGGACAAGTGAGAGAATGTCTCATTGGGAATACCAAGTAATGAGAAGTGGAAATCATGTTCCAACATAGTTCTTTGGGAAGCCATGGGGAATTAAATACATTCAAAACAAAGACTTCTACAAGGCCAGCTTGTTAGTGTGGCCTACCTTCTAGTGCATTTCAAGATGAGACAGAAGAAGAATTTATAAATCTAGAATTATGACAGCCTGAGGGGTAAAACATTTAATCATTAAATTTACTCAGCCCTCCTTCTAGCGCCATTTGTTGACGGGCGTTTATGACACACTATCAATGGGAGGGATAGATCCAGACCGGGGTTGTCTATCTAACCCAAGTCATTTGGTGTGATCTAACCTGATGGGTTTTATGGCTTCGTTAGCCAACTAGGGTCCTAAAAAAAATGAAAGGAAATAAATTAACTAAAGATACAATTCTAATAATCGACACACTAATTAGAAAATGTTGAGCTAATAGTGTTATTGTACAATGATTATATATAGTTTACAAGGTTTAAATAAAATCTTGCTAAAGTAATTGTTTGAAATAATGTTTCTAAACAAGATTAAGTAAGAACAAAAATATTTCTAATATTCAAAATGCTAAACTAATAAACACTGAATGAATATGATTGTAATGATATCACGAAAATAGACAAATTTAATTAAGGTCTAAATAATGCAATCATTGTTCATTCATATATAAACAAAAAAGAAAACACATCTACTAACCTCTAGTTGATCAGAAATAATAAACTAAGTTCATCTCTCTGTGTTTGTGTGAGCTTCTGCTTCTCCTATATTAAGTGAAAACCTATAACATAAACACTCATAATACTTCTTGAAGAAATTCAAGGAAGTGTTTCACATTCTAGAGCGAGTTTTAGGACGGAAAAAAGAGAAATAATTATATATCATGTAACCTTGAGATATCCAATGACTGAGAACGAGAGAAGTATCAACTCTCGGTATTGGTGTTACCTACCTGCTATAGTGGGAAAACCCCCTATGGAATACACTAGGGTTCAACATGTAGGAAGAGCTAACCGTCTAAAGTCTCCTACGTTTTAACAACTACCCCGACCATACCCCACATTCATGCATAAAATACAAAGTAAAAATATCTGGTAACTCTACCTTAAACTCCGCGTCCGGTGTCGATCCTTTTGCGTTTGGTTGTTCCTCGACTACAAGTCTCCTCCCAAGTCCGACCTGCATTCACAAACAGACAAACAAACAACTATGAGCATGCATCTTATATATGAATTAGTGAGTTAGATGTCATAATAAACATGAATCAAACATAAATATTGAACACATCATATGGCGGGACATAAAAAGTACTTCTTTTTATTAATCTCACAAAGTTAATTACAATGAGATCGACGACTACTCCTCGAACCTGGTCAGGGCTCCTCTTCACCAAGCTCCAACTCTGCTTCCACGTATCTTTCTCCTCTTCATCTCTCTCTAGGGAATGGATTAGGCTTGCAATGGAGGAAAAAGGCAAGAATAGGGAATTCTGGCTCAAAACTCACAATGTGGCTGCAAATTCTTGGGGCAAGGGGGGGAAGTTAAATGGGATGAGTTTCACTGTTCTTATGCTTGGCTTTGGAATGAGACCCCAACACCTCTTTTTATATGACAAAAAGGATGGTTATTTGGTTGGGTGACAGGCTATAGGCGGTGGGACAGTTGGAAAACTACCCAATAGCCCATAATCTCAACGAATTCCTTGCAACTTTTTAATTTTTACAACTTTTGTGGGTATATGCGAGTTGTAATGGTGTATCTAGCATATGTACGTGAGATGTAGCGGTGTAGAAAACATGTGTATGTGGGCATTAGCGGTGCAGGGCACGTACATCTTCAAAAATATGGTTTTTAAGAAGAGCTGCTCAGTGATGGCTTGACAAAAATAGCAAGTAAGATGGCATGATGCCAGGTATGCATGTATGGTGCAATTTAGGGTTATAAAAGATGCCCCCTAATGTGTGAGGTTAGAAGATCATATGATGGATGAAATACATTACAAATTTTCACCAACATACGAAGCGAGTGAGCCCATGACTAGAGTTTGGGAGGTGCCATCTATAAAAATAACAATTGTCTCACCGAGGCGGGCATACCCATGCTCGGGATGAAATAAATCATGGATTCCAATCAAATACACTACAAATCCATGTAATATAACTATATAAAGTGTGGCCGCAATCAATACAAAATGGATCTACATCTTGAAATAAAAGATATACATGTATAGTATCCATCTTCAAGAATCCAACGACACCTGATAGTTGGAGATGAGGTCTTCAGAGCTCGAGAAACAACTTCAAGATATTAAAAACTCAGGTAGGAGTGTAATTTGAGTGTACAAATTCACTACCCAGAGGTCTTTGACGGCTCGCTGGGAACAGACAAGAGGATCTGGGTGATCAGGCAGAGAACTTCAGTGATTTCGAGCAAGGACTTGATTGGTCTTTTGGTGTGGTCAAGCATGAGGGAAAGAGACAAACTATAGAAGGGACAAATCAATATGAGTAAAAATCTCCCTTGGACAATAGCACGACAAATTATGAGACTCAGGCAACATGACATTGACATAAGTTCATGATGCAGGAGGCACCGCAAACTCTCCATGTGTTTGGAAGAATAACCAAACGGAGGAGGACACAACTCTATGTATCGAGAAAACATTCCTAAGGCCATATTAAATCCCAAAGCTTAATGAACAAGCATAAGGATGTGCTTTGTCCAAGGGAGACTCATTGTGCTACCATAAAAATAAAATACTTTTCCCATCCTCTTTTTGGGGTATATTTGTTTTTTTTTGTCTTTTTCAATAGTTTTGAAGAGGTTGAAAAAGAATAAAAGAATGCTACATTAAAAAGGAGGAACGAGTGTCACAAGCATACTATTTCCAAGTGAAAGGAACACACTAATTCTCATAGAAAGGAGACATGTGTAGTAAAAGGACACTCAGGAAAATTCCTCCATGGGTCAAGGTGTCAAGACATAGAGGAAAAGTGCTACAAGGATTGTGTATAAGGCATGCTTCAAAGGTTCATTTGAGAGCAACATGGATCCGACATTAGGCCAAAGATGCAAGGATGCAAATGTGATTGATAGGACACAATGAAACCCCCTTCAATGTATTTTTTACAAGCCCAGAGAAGGTAAGCTTGATGGTTTTTCATTTTTAGAGAGTCTAAAAAAGCATAAAAGAAGACTCTGTTGGGGTACCTTTTTCAAAGGTAGTCTAGTCGGTTCGAAAAAGGGGTAAACTAGCACCGAAAAGACGTCTATTCAAAACCATTTTAACGAGTGTGACAAAGACAATATCACTCGACAATATTTTCATTTTTAAGGAGTCTCAAAAGAGATTAACTATGGACTCACTCTCTTTTTCTAGATTTTAGTTTCCTTATCCCGAAAAAGTAAAATTTTCTTAGGAGAAATCTCCTGGTGAGACGAATCTCCCAAGGTGTACCTTTTTCCTCCTTAATCTACAGGCCGAAAAAAGGGGTAAACTCATGGTAGTAGATATTTTTCTAAACTAATTAACGAGTGTGAAAGAACAAGGTCACTCGACGATCTTTTCAATTTTAAGGAGTCTGAAAAGAGCTTAACTATGGACTCCGTAGGGGATGTTCTTCTGGACTAGTTTAACAAGTGTGAAGGAACAAGGTCACTCGGAAATATTTTCAATTTTAGGGAGTCTGAAAAGAGCTTAACTATGGACTCTGTGGGGGTTCATTTTTTGTAAATTTAGTCCCTCATGCCCAAAAAGGGGTTAAACTTATACCTAAGAATACTCTTTTAGTGAATCGAAGTTCCTAGAGCATACCTTTGTTTGTAAAATTGACCATCCGGATCGAAAGGGGTAAAGTACTGTTGGAAAGACGTGCCTTCAAGTTTTAATTTGGGGAGCATGAAGGGAAACAAGATCACTGGACAATATTTTCATGTTTATAGACTCTAAAAAGGGCTTAAAGAAGACTCATTTTTTGGGAGTCCCGAGGGTGAGGCCAAGAGTGAAGATACAACAGACATATGAGGCTCAATCGCATAATCATAACATGACTAAAAGGACTCCTGAGCCTAAATTCATTAATGACGACATGGATGACAAAATGCAACTAGGATCTACCTAGGGAATCCATGTAAGGGTAGGCTCTACCACTAAATTATGACACTTCTAAGGAAACAATGATGGCTCTATGTCACAATTCGGTGGGATCGATCCTATGGCAAAGAAAAAAATACAACGAGATGCAACAAGTGGAGGTGGAATCCTAACTTAAATGCAAAAAGTTGGAAAAATGACTTTTTACCAAAGGACCTTAAAAGTGACCCATCTCCCAAAATGTTTTCCAAACCAAAAGTAAAGTGTATCGTAACATCCAATGAGAAACTCAAGAACCACATTAAATGATTTTCAAGCCAAAAAAAATGACAAATGGGGTCAAAAAATGACAAAAGGGGCCAAAAAAGTCTATAAATAGAAGTTGGTAGCTCATTATCACCATTGCAAATTGAGAATGGAAACAAAAATCCCAAAAGACCCATTTTCTAAAAGAGTTGATTCCGAGAGCTTCAGAGGATGAAACAAACTTTCACTCAGACCAAGTAAGTACAAATCAACCCCTCTTGCATTTCAATACTTCTCGTTTGCATTCATTTTAGTTTTTTGGGGGGCGCACACTCCTAAAAAGGGGCGGACCTACATGTATGCAAGTTGTCCAAGGAAAGCCCGCATGCTCGTGGGCAGAGAACAATCTACCCATGTGAATATGCGACTATGCCCAATACAACCCACGTACACCCTCAAGAACATGGAAAAAATTGAAAGTACAAGAGTTAACTCTCCTTTGAACTTGTTTGTAACAGGATGTATGTCCACTGGAGAGAGAGGGAGCATGAGGATATAGATATCTTAGTCAATGAGGACCCTGCAGCTATGGCCGCATTGAGACAATGCATTTTGTGGAAGTTCTTTCAGTGTCCATTCATGAGGACACAACCCAGGCTGTTGAATTCCTTGGTGGATTACTGGCACCCTGACGCTGAGACGTTTATGCTGGAGGGGTAGTCGTTGACTCCAACGACTAAAGAAATTTACTTTTTGACTGGCCTCTCGAGGAGAGGGGAACCAGTCAAATTGCGTAATTTTCATCCTGGGCCTCATAACATTGTCGAGTTGATCAGACTACATTGTGAGGCAGGCACTGAGAAAGTAGGTTCTCAGGTGCCAATCCACAAGATCTCCAACCTATCACTGAAAGTGATAGTTTTTCTTATTGGGCAGATCATTGGATCCATGACCTTACATCAGGACTCCGGGGTGCACATGCATTGTGCAGTGCAGTGCTTGAATGCAAGAATCTTCGACTAGAGCACGACCATGCTAGACTGCATGAAGAGACAACTCACCTAGTGTCGCGGGTGGAGTAACAAAAACTTAAGATTCAAGACTATTTTGTGCTCGTTCTTCTTCTTCAAGAGTTCCTAGTCTCAGTCCATGAGAGACAGTGTGGGGGCATGTGGCCTTCGCCCCAATAGTGTGTAGATGGGAAGCGTTGTTTCCACGATAGGGGGGTGGAAGGTGTTAGCGCTCTCTAAATTTCCTAGAGGTTGTTAGAAATAAGAAATCTACGAGAGGTAACTTTATCCAAACGCTTTTGAAGCTGGGATCTAGCCCTTCCAACTTTAGAGAGGGATCTCTCTAAATGATTTAGATATGTTTCCAATTTTTAAATATTAGGCTAGGTAAATAAATAAGGTGGTTTTGTTGTCGTAGCGTTTGTCGAGCTGGTTGAGATAGTTTACACATCCATTGGGCTATGGGGTCTATTTCATAAAAATGAAATCCAAACCAGAAAAACAAAGAAACCTTTCACAGGGCGAGATAATATAATCACTGGATTCTTTAGCAGCATAAATGAGGAATAACAGAAAAGATGAGAAGACAATTACAACAAAGAAGCAGTTAAGAATTTCTTTATTGTAAAATGAGAAGATAAAACACTAAAATCTTTTAAGTTAGAAACAGGGTATAGGAGATAAATCCTACAACGTTCGTTACTTCCAAAGATTAGATTTAGAAAACAGTGTGATAACAAAGCAAGAATAACATTTAACTTAGAGAGAAAAACATCACCAGTGAATACACACAAGAATCCTGTAAAATGCCTCTTTGTATTAATGGGAGATCTCTTCAAAAATATTACAGTCTGATAGCTTGCAGGGCATGGAAATCAACAACCCTCAATACTTCGAAAGATCAAGTATTTATAACCCAAAATTACAAAACAATCATGTCATCAAAGATCAGGACATGGTAAATCTATTTTTAGCCTAACTAACTTAACAAATTTCAGAAATCTAGGAACTGTTTGATGATGTGTCACAACTGCATGTTGTTTCTTGGGGGGACCATTGGTGAGACCTCTGCACGACCTCATCTGATTGGACAAATGACTGGGCTGGGACAACTCATCTACTACTCGATCAGATCACAGAGTTCTTCCCATCGAAGATGACTGGGAACATTGACTTTGAGTAGCCTTCGATAAACTTCATCCATTTCTGTGTATTTGGCGAAGGTAGGTTTGGTGATGAAGATGTATCGAATATCATGTTGAATACTGATGTCCAACTGAAGCACATCTAGAAATGCCTTGCCAGTGATGCTGCCTTGAATTCCTGAAAACTTTGAACCGCCCCTTGCCACATCGGCCAGTCTCTTTTTGTAGTATGGGAGTGTCATCAATTTTTCATTAATTACCTTCAGACCAGGAAGACCTTTCTTCTGTAGAGCCTCAATCTTACTGAAAACCTTGTGTACCCCTAGGTCCATGACCTAAACCTTTTCTTCTAGCTGAAGCATAAATCCTCTCTTGGTCAAAACTCTCTTGACCTCAAGGATGGTCTCTGTTCTATCTTCAATTTTCAGTTCTTCCAGCTCCTCCCTGGTCTTAGAATTTAGGAACTTGATGATTTCATTAGCCTGTGTGGGCATCTCTCCCAATTCTGATCTGATCTTCTCAATAGCCTGTTTACTTCTCTACACCAATTTATTTTGCTCAAACATGATCTATATCATTGGCCATATCTCGTTCATAGGCTTGGTGATGTCTGTCTAGACACTTTCTTTAACTTCGGCCAGAGTTTTACCTGCCATTGTTTGCTTTCGGAGCTATTGTAACTCTGTTTGCTTCCGGAGCTATTGTAACTCTTGTTTGAGCTGGTATGACAACTTCTTTTCCTTGGAGAGACTGATCTGAAAGGAATATTTGAGTTCCTGAAGGTTCTCAATCTCCTTTTTGAGCATGCTAATCTCTGTTTCCTGCAGGTTCATCTTTTCCATAGATTTGGCCAATTCGGCTGTCTTTTCCAGAGATGTCAATGGATTTGTCGATGGGACTTCTATTACTGATGCTATGCTCACTCCTGAAAATGGAACTGCACTCAATGGAATGACTTCCATTGGATTTAGCTGTTCTTTCTCTTTTACTAGCTTCTCCATCTCAGCTTCCATTTCCTTTAGTTGTGCATTCTGCTCTATGATTAGTTTGAGCATTTCATCTTTTTCTCCTTCCATCTCTACCATTTCCTTCACCTGTGAATCCTCTGTTGGTGGGAGTTTCAATTGTTTCCTTAAGGAGGCTATGTCGGCATTTTTCCTTTTAATCATCTCCTCGGTTGCTTTCACATTCGAGGGATCATACCTGATCTTAAGGACCAATTCCTCCAAAGTCTTGATCCTGTTGTCCTTGGCAAAGGACGATATCTTCTCCAACATCAACTGTGTTCAGATGTTGTTCAAGGACACTTGCAATTTGGATGCAGTAGTGGAAGCATGTGCCAGCGTATAGAAAACCATTTCTCCTATTTGCTTGTGCAGATCCATCTGATCGGTCGGATGCACATCCTTAGTCTGGAATTCAAAAGTGGCCCTTTTGTAATCAGTAATTACCTTTGGATCCGGGACCTGTGCTTGGAGGAATTCCATATGCATTCTGCCCTTCTCAGTGTCAAATGCCGATAGCATCCTATGTTGTGCAGTTTACGTCTACTTCCAGAACTGGGCACAAGTGTTGCTGGTTAGAGTCTAATTTCTTTTCTTGATCAGTTCGTATTTCTCAAAGGTGCTTAGCTTTGGTCATAGCTTACCTGGATGGGTGGTTGATGGAGTATCTGTAGATTTCTTCGGCAACGCTGAGGTTATGATATGTTGGAGGCTTGCACTGAGGGGTGGCCTATCAACCTTGGTCACTGTAGTATATGGAACTTCCTTTTCCCCAATCGGGTCAGAAGCTGAACTAGTTTTAGACCTCTTGGTATGCAGTTGGAATTCTTCTGACGACACTTCAGTGACAGGCGGTGACAAATCTTGCCTAGGCCTTTTCTCTTTCAGAACCTGTGGTGTGGTTGTTTGTGATACAGTGGCTGAGGGATCCTGTTGTTCTGCTTCGACCAAAGTGTTTGGTTCCCATACTGTCTGGTTTGCAAATTTCTTGACTTTGGGCCTAGATTCATAGACATACGGGATATTCTTATTTTTCACCCTCATCTCAGAGATAATCCCACACAGATCATAGTGCCATCTGAAACTTGTGACGAACTTCATTTCCTTTAGTAGCTTTTCTACTTCCTCTCTGGCGCCATGATTTTTGCAGATGAAAGAGACAACCTGCCCTTTGATTCTGAGCTGTTGTTTTTTCTTTAGAGACACAAAATGAATATCATCAAAGTTTATCATCTACCTTATGTACTCCAAAGCAAAAATTCTGACAAGAAGGTATTTAGGGAGCTTATACGAGGCCAACTCACACCCATATACTCTGATCTCAGTGTGATTTTGGTATAAATACCAATCACCATTCTTGGTGTGATCCAAAAGATGCAGGATCCTCTGAAATTCATCATTAATCCTAGGTTCGGGCCTGCCGCTAAGCATACTTACCACTGGGTGATAGAATTTCTCGATGATTTGCTTGAAACTAAACTCTGTGGAGTTATGCTTAAGCAAGGAGGTCCATGCGGTTACTACCTGGGGTCTGTCATCTCCGTCCATCTTTTGCATGGAAAAAGAAAATTTGTCCGCTTGGAAGAAAACGAACAAGTACGCCAGTATAGAAGAGTATTGGAACATGCCTTCCATGATGAAATTGACAAACTGTTCATGAATATTGTTCGCCAGGAACGTGCTGAAGTCGAACTGGGTCGTGGGCTTCTCATCGGTGGAGAAAATGGACAAAAATCCCAGATTGGGTTCATCTACCCACTGATCCGAATAATAACCCAACAAGGTGCATAGGGATGAGATAATTTGGTTTCCTTTGGTCGAAAACATGGAAGAAGGATAAGGGGGATTTGTAGTGGGGAATTGAGCGGATGGTGGGTGAAAAAGCTCAAATATTTGAGCTCTTTGGGGGAAAGTCATCTTCTGGTATAATTCTGTGAGAATTTCAAGGTTAAAAGGTGATGCGGAGTCAGCTCGGAATATTAGCATCATTTGGTCGATGGTTTCAAGCGTGATGAGGAAAAGAACTTCTCCAGACGAGGAAACGATGGCTCTTTGCTCGGGAATGTAGTGGGCTTGGCACTTGAGAGCAAACTCTAGAAAAGGGTGAATTTGAGGAAAGAGATACAGGGGTAGGTTGGACCCCCAGAGTCCAATTTCGTCACTCTGGTCCAGGAAAATTTCTTTGATCCACGACTGAAGGTCTGCGAAATCGAAATCGCACTTTGTATCTGCGATTAAGTGATCTTTGTCGGCCAATGGAATCCTGTCAAGGTCGACAGGAGGCGGGAGAAACATATTCTCCTCTCCTTCTACTTTTTTTGACTTTGGTGCCATTACTATAACAGTACCTGCAAAAAGAAATGTTAGTGGGGACGACGGTAGATGGGGGAAACTAACTGAAATGGAGAAAAACGGTGTAAAATTCTCTGGTGCGATGAGTGGGTAAATGGTGAAAGGAAGGGGAGCGAGGGTAGTTTTGAGTAAACGGGTGTCCGTTGGGCACGGAGGATAGGTCAGTTGGTTAATGGATAGGTTATACAGTAATAAATGGCCAATGGATCACTTAGAGCGTGAGATGGTAGGTGACAGTGACTGAGGAATATGGATGGGTGAAGTGGCGGCTACCGATTGGAGTAAAAATCATGGTGAGGGGGGATCACCATGAGTGAATGGGGAGGAAGGACTGACAAAAATTATGGGATGTGACTCTTTTTGAAAGGTGGATGATGACATCAAGAGGTGACGAAGGTATGTTAGATAGTAGGAGGTGGTGGGACTTGGGACCGGTAGAACCGTGCCACGTATAGGTAGGGGCCCGCCACAAGAAAGATTCCATTCCGGACCCCCCCCCCCTTAGTTAAAGGCAGATCGGTCGAGGGGGTCTGAAAAACACCTTGATTCATTGATTTGTGTGCTGGCCTTTTGACCACAGATCTATGCATGTCCTTTATCACACATTCCCCCCCCCTCCATTAAAGGCAGAATGGATGGGGGGGTGTCCGGAATCCAATATAGACTATAGATCTTCATGCTTAAACTTGGGCCATCCAGATGTGTGCGTGTATTATCCGCGATTCTGGACCCCCCCCTCTCTGTTAAAGATAGAACGGTCAGGGGGGTCCGGAAAAATCTGACCACCGTAGATCTGGGTGTAATTATCTGGACCATTGATATATGAGCAAAGCATAAGTGAGGGTGTGGAGAATACATGCACCAGAGAACTTAGGATAAGTGCATTTCACGAGTTTTTTCCCAAGGCTTTTCATGTATACACCACCATGGGGCTAGACAAACAACATTTTAAGCATCTGAAACATGGTGTAACATTTATCATCCAACTGGTTTTATTGAAGTAAAGCAACTAGCCTATATTCTAACCTAGCTTTCTATGACAATTAACCCAGATTAGACTATTGGGCTAAGAAATTACTCTACCCTGAGGCTATCTGACCAAAATTAGACAGTCTGGCCAGATTTATTCACTAATCTAACCTAGATGCTTTGGCTAAGATTGAATGGTTTAGCCAAGCCTATTCACTAACCCTATCAACATCAATTTAAAAATGAACTTGTCCATGCTTGAAAGGTATGGACCAAGTTACTATTATTGCATGGGGCTTTATTGAAATTCTTTTATGCCCTCTTTTCTTTTTCTTTTCTTTCTTTTCTTTTTTCTTTTTCTTTTCTTTTTCTTTTCTTTCTTTTATTTTTTCTTTTCTTTCTTTTCTTTTTTCTTTTTCTTTTCAAATTATTTGCAGAATGAAAAATCATTTGTCAACAAAAACACTAGAGAGAGATAATATTCCATTCACCAGTTGATCCTTTAACTTATAGGGTGATAACAGCGGCTCCACCTGGAGATGGTACTTTCATTGTGAAGTGCCAAGAATCCTAGTTCCTGATGTTCTGAAAATTTCTGCCTAGTCGCCTTCGTTGATTGATTGGTTTTATTCTCGAAAAATGGAAGAACAGTGGTCAGTGGCTTAGGGTCTTCTCTTCGGGCTTCAACCAACTGATTTAAGTCATTCACTTAGAAAATCCAGGCGAAAAATAAAGATGGTATGTACAATGGAGAGTGTAACCTCGAGTCTCTACTGAGGCGGTAAATAATGCTTCAACATTCTGCCATTTACAGGTCCTCCTGGCAGATCTGTCCCATCAACAATGTTTAGCAAGAAAGTGTTATTTCCTCTAAATGATTGAATCGTGTATGGTCCCTTCCACAGACTATCAAATTTTCCATGCTTTCCCTTGTCTTTGTTTCGGGCGTCCCATCTCAGCACCAAATCTCCTAGCTCAAAATCATCTTCCTTGGTTCTTTTGTCAAAAATCTTCTTGATGCTTTCTTAGACTACCTGAGTCTTGTTGAATACCTCTTCCCTAGACTGTTGCTAATGGATCATCTGATTGATCCTTCTTTGTGGGTCGTTTGGATCGGCTTGTATGTCTTGAAGCAATTTCATGATAGGGACTCCTAAGGAAGTGGGAAAAACTGCTTCTTTGCCATAGACCAACTGATATGGTGACATACCAATTGACCTTTTGGTGGTCATTCTATCAGCCCATAATGCGAAAACCAACTTGTTATGCCACGACTTCTTGTTTTCCTGCAACATCTTTTTGATGATGTTTACCAGGGTTTTGTTTGAGGATTCCACCATCCCATTCCCCTGAGGGTAGTAAGCCGTGGATTGTCCCAAACCGATATGATACTGGTTGCAGAAATCTACAAGTTTCTTCGATCGAAAAGTAGCTGCATTATCAGATATAATCTTTCTAGGACATCCAAAGCGAGACAAGATATTATTTTCAAGAAATTTAATAATAACAGAATCAATGGCTTGCCTACTTGGTACTGCTTCGATCCATTTCGTACAATAATCTGTGGTAGTAAGAATCCACCTGTGTTGGCCTGAAGAAGGGGGATGTATTTCTCCAATGAATTCCAATCCCCATTGCTGGAAAGGGGCTTCAACTGAGATCGGTTTCAGGGGTAGAGGAAGGAGTTTCCTTTTTCCTTCAAATAGTTGACATTGATGACATGAAGTCACTTTATGATGTACATCAGCGAATAAGGTGGGCCAATAGAATCTAGCTCTAAGGATTTTGTTGGCTGTAACCTTCTAGTTCAGACAACCACCACAATCTCCTGCATGAAACTCTTGTAACACTTTGTCATCTTCATCTTTCAATAAACAATTTAACAGAATACCTCCAGCATCTTTCCAATACAGATTGCCTTCTAGAATACAAAATTTTAATGCTTTCAACTTCAAAAACCTAGCTTTAGTCTTAGTCAGACTAGGGGGAGCCTGTAAATTATGAAAAACAAATATTAGGTCTGCGTACCATGGAGAGTTGAGAAATACCTCTCTCATGCTTGGAGTCGTCGGCTCGCCCTGTTCGTCTGCTGCAGCTAAGAAATTAATGTCAAGAGCTTGGAAATTTGATTCAGCCATTAATTTTGCTAGACCTTGACCTTTAATTAGTTTCGTAGGATTAATCTCTATGTCGTATTCTAAAATAACAACAATCCATTTTCCCCTTCTTCCATCCAGATTGTCTTGGGTCAAAATGTCTTTTACTACCGCATTCGGAACATATGCAATGGTGTGGGAATGGAGAATGTATACTCTAAAATCTTTTATGGCTTTTACCAAGGAAAAAGCTTGTTTCTCCATTATTTTAAAATTCAAAGCAGCGTCTCTTAACGCTTTACTGAAGAAGGCTATGGGCTGTTCATACCCTTCGTTGTTCTTCTGTAGTAATACTGTTGCAATGGTATGTTCGGAGGCGAAAGAAAAAAGATAGAAATCTTTGGTAAAGTCAGGACTGATCAAGACGGGGGCCTGTGTGAGTGCTCGTTTGACTTGTTCGAAAGACTGCCTGGATTTGGTGTCCCATTTTATTTTTACATCCTTTTTTAACATATTTGTAATGTTTCTGAGGAGCTCAGCCAGATTGGGTATGAATATTCGTAGAAAGTTTATTTTTACGATAAAAGACTGTAATTCTTTGATGTTTCTTGGGTGTTCTAATTTTTGTATGGCTTCGATTCTGCTGGGGTCTATTTCGATTCCGTCCTTAGAGATTATGTGCCCTAGCAGTTTTCCTTCCTCTAGTCCGAAAAGGCTCTTCTTAGGATTTAAAGAAATCCCAAATCTCGTACATTTCTCAAAGACTCATCTGAGATGTCACAGGTGCTCGTCATCAGATTGGGAAAACATAGTTACATCGTCCAGATAGACGACAATAAATTTACCTAATTCTTCCACAAAGGCAATGTCCATCGCTCTCTAGAAAGTGGCTCCAGCGTTCATCAAACCGAAAGGCATTTTCACATACATGAAAGTACCCCACAGTGTAGTGAAAGAGGTTTTGTCTTGGTCATCTGGGTGAACGAGGACCTGATTATAACCCGAGAACCCATCCAACAAAGAGATTCAACTAGATCTGACTACCCTTTGTAGTATGTGGTCCATTTTTGGCAAGGGGTAATTGTCCTTCAGAGAGACCTTATTCAGATTTTGGAAATCAATGCAAAGCCCAATTTCTCCAGATTTCTTACGTGTTGGGACCAAATTTGAGACCCATTTGGAAAAATGTAATGGGACTATGATTTTGGCATCACACATTTTTTTTATTTCCTTTTCTATCAGGGGGAGTAACTTGGGATTGATTCTCCTAGGTTTCTGTTTGTATGGTTTTTGATCTTCTTTTATTAGAATCCTATGTTGTATGATGCTGGTATTATAATCTTTCAAGTCCTCATAACCCCAGGCAAACACATCCAAATATTAGTTGAATAGCTCAATGTATTTGACTTTTTGCTCAGGGGGTAATGATTTAGACAATTTGACCATCCTGGGTTTCTCTTCTGTCCCTATATTACAATCTTCTACTTCTTGTCCACTGGCTTCAATTTTTGGTTTTTTGGCTACATCATTAAAATCAAACAAGTCCTCTAAAGGAACTAAACCCCTAGGTAAAACATTACTTTTCAAATGAAAAATATCAGTCTCCATCTCATCATCACCTAACTCTCCTGAATCTATGCTATTTAAACTATCATTTTCAAAATCATATATTTTTACATTTTCATCTTCGTTCTCCAAATCTATATTTGTACATTCAAAATCATTTTTACACTGCAGAAAGTCTTCGATTTGATCATCATTACCAAATACTTGCCAGTACCTGATATTGTCGGGAACAGTTGGTCTGCACTTCACGTCTACCGTGTATGGGTGAGTCAAACGAAAACAAATCTTACATGTGGCTGCTGACGTAGCCAATCCGTTTTCCAAAATGTTCTATCCCCTAGGCATTACCTGCAAATCAAATTCAATGAAACATCTAAGGGCATCAAGAACAACACTCCTATAAGCTCTAAGACGGGGATGTTTCGTAGCATACTCACCTTTAATTTGCTTGATTATTAACTCAGAATCACCTCTTACCATAATCTGTTTGGCACCAACTCTTTTCAAAAGTTTCAGACTGAGCATCAAGGCTTCATACTCGGCGATATTGTTAGTGCATTGGAAATTTAATTTGTAAGAATGGTTTTCTAAATACCTGGATTTGTGATTGTGTAGCCAAACTCCCACTCCAGCTCCTTCTTTTCTTACTGCTCCATCAAAATCCATGCTCCAGAAATCTGTCGGTAATTCTTCAGTTATCACGTTTTTCTTTCTTTCTACCTCGATGATTTATTGGCCTTCGTCCAGACTAGATGTATCTTCTCCCAGTTGAGTGATTTACTCTCCCGTGTCACCATCGTTATACAGGATAAAATAATCTAGGTCAGAATGTACAGAATAAAAAGGATATTTGTGCAGTTTTTCTTGGCTACTGACCATGTATTTCATCAATGTTTCTCTGCATAGCCTTCTTTGTTGCCCGAAAACTGGGACAGTGGCATACAACATATCTAGCTGCAGGGTACCTCTCAACTTAGCTCCCCAAGACCAGGATAGAAACATTCCATACTTCGAGGGGATGTCTGCAATGACCACATCCATGACCATGCTCTTTGTAGGAATCTGAACCAGGGTGATACACAGATTCTTGATCAAACCAATCCATCTAACTTTACTGGAGTCAAACGAGTGTAAATCCTTGTAAGGTCTGGTGACCTCCAATCCCAGTTTCTCCATCATTGCTTTAGGCATCAGATTATGGGAAGCACCCGAATCTATCATAGCATTATGCAAGATCAGGTCATGTATATTTAGACTGATGTAAAAAGGAGCGACAACACCATTATCAGCTTGGCCATCCACTTCAAGTCCGAACAGAAGTTCAACTTGATCGTCTGTAAGGTTCACAGTGTCTGAATCATTCATCGATCCAACGGTTAAGGCCTTGGTACCTATGTCAAGTTAAATGGTCAGCACTTTAATCACTTGTGAACGATAAGCGTCTTTGTTCATCAACTCGAAAAGTGGAATGGGAATTTTTACTTTGGCTAATTCCCCTTCGAGGTTAAAAGGTGTAGGGGCTCTACTTTGGTTCATCAATTCTGGTTTGTCTACCACATCCTTCTAGCCAGAAGTACTTGGTTGATTAATTGATGAAACCTCAGGCTGCGACGATATTTTCAGAATAGTAAGGTTTCTTTTTGCTGGAACTTCGGCATTACTCTTCTCTAGAATCTTCTCAGCAGATGACTTAGAGGCTTTTTTGGTTTCGACTACCTTATTCATTTCAATCATCTTTTTTGGGGAACTTCCTTCTGTCTTTTTACTTCGCAGATTGTACTACCGGTGTACCTCCAAAATGGAATTTTCAAATGCCTGTTGTTCGGCATCTTCAGCTTCTTCACTTACTTTTGTTTGATTGAGAAGAAAAAGTTCTTGCTCTTCTTGGGTAAGTAAAATAGCTTTGTTATCATGAATACCCATGAGATTTATATGAGTATCCTCTAGTTCCTCAATCACTTCCTCTCCTTCCTCAGCTTAATTTTCTTGTAGGGGAGGTCAGATTTTTTGATCCAGACCTCTCTTCTCTCTTTGATCCCTAGGATCTCTCTGTCTTATTTGAGGAGGGTTTCTTCTGAAGTTAGGATTTTGAACTTGAGGCGCTGGTGGGTTTTCTCTCAGAGGATTTATTTCTGATATAGTAAGTCTTTCCATCATTCTTTCCATTGCTCTGGCCAAGGAATCCAATTTGGAATCAGAGGTTAATGTGGAAGGTTCCTCTTTAATTGTGACTCTCCTCTCTGACCTATGTCATGCCCTTTTTTCCAACAAATTGGCCTCCACACTTATTGCGCTTTTCTACATGTCCTCCAGGGTGGTAGAATTTCTTTCCCTTAGTTGGTACAACATATCGGCGTCACAACCATTAGGGAATTTTATCAATGCCAAACCCTGTGGAGGTTTAATTTCGGCTGGGATTGCATTGTACAGGTTATTGAAATGGGTGCAGTAATCTTGTACTGTCTCACCTTGATTTCTTCTGATATTTTTGTATTCTGACAATTTTTGGAGAGGGTTTTTCTTTACCTCCCATCTGTCTAGAAAACTCCTTTGAAATGCGGTAAGGTCAAGGACTGAGGCGGAACATAGACCTTTATACTATTTCTTAACGTCACCTATCAAACTTTGGGCAAACAATCTCATTTGAACGTCATCCTCATCTACTTCGTGCAGGTCAAAATAATCATTCATTTTATCAACATGTTGTTGGGCGTTCAAAGGTCATGTTCCATCGAACTGTGGGAGTCTCGTTTGATAGTCTTTGGGCATAGCATGAAGAGGCGCGGCCAACACCAAGGGAGTGTATTTGGCTGCCATGATAGGTGGAGGAGGTGGGATAACAAATTGGATGATAGGCGAGGTAGCGACCGAAGATGAGGATGAGGAGGGACTGGATAGCACCGAGTGAGTGGTTTGTGGTTTAGCAGTGGGAGATAGAACTTCAGGAGTTCGGGGTTGCAAAATGGTTGGGTCCAAAATGATTTCAGTCAAAAAATTATCGTATCTTGTTCTAACCAGGCTTTGTTTGGAAAGGGTGTCAAAGTCAGGGTTTTGAAAGGTAACAAGCTCCCCTGAAAAGGAAAGGGACTTATGAAAGGGAGTATGACTTACTGAACCTTCAACAATGGTCTTTTTCCTGAGCAACTATTATGGGTTATCTATTACTATCGCAGGTTCTGGGTCTGGACGAGATCGGGTATAAATTTTCTTGGGAGACGGATTTCTTTTTTATTTTTATATATATACTTTTTAGTTTTACGAGTCTGAAAATAATATGTACAAATTTTAATCAACCTCTAAACATTACTTTCTTCTTAGATTTCAGGAAAAAACTTTTCTTCTAGGGAAAAGAAAACGTGAGGTTATAAATTTTTAGTTCTCTCACCAGTATGGTCGCCACTATGTTAGCGCTCTGTAAATTTCCTAGAGGTTGTTAGAAAGAAGAAATATACGAGAGGTAACTTTATCCAACCGATTTTGAAGCTTGGATCTAGTCCTTCCAACTTCAGAGAGGGATCTCTCTAAATGATTTAGATATGTTTCCAATTTTTAAATATTAGGCTAGGTAAATAAATAAGGTGGTTTTGTTGTCGTAGAGTTTGTCGAGTTGGCTGAGATAGTTTACACATCCATTGGGCTATGGGGTCTGTATCGTAAAAATGAAATCCAAACTAGAAAAACAAAGAAACCATTCACAAGGCGAGATAATATAATCACTAGATTCTTTAGCAGCATAAATGAGGAATAACAGAAAAGATGAGAAGACAATTACAACAAAGAAGCAGTTAAGAATTTCTTTATTGTAAAATGAGAAGATAAAACACTAAAATCTTTTAAGTCAGAAACAGGGTATACGAGATAAATCCTGCAACGTTCGTTACTTCCAAAGATTAGATTTAGAAAACAGTGTGATAAAAAAGCGAGAATAACATTTAACTTAGAGAGAGAAAAATCACCAGTGAATACACGCAAGAATCCTGTAAAATGCCTCTTTGTATTAATGGGAGATCTCTTCAAAAATATTATAGTCTGATAGCTTGCAGGGCGTGGAAATCAACAACCCTCAATACTTTGAAAGATCAAGTATTTATAACCCAAAATTACAAAACAATCTTGTCATCAAAGATCAGAACATGGTAAATCTATTTTTAGCCTAACTAACTTAACAAATTTCAGAATTCTAGGAATTGTTTGATGATGTGTCACAACTGCATGCTATTTTCTGGGTGGATCGTTGGTGATACCTTTACACGACCTCATCTAACTGGATAAATGACTGGGTTGGGATAGCTCATCTACTACTCGATCAGATCACAGAGTTCTTCCCATCGAAGATGACTGGGAACGTTGACTTTGAGTAGCCTTCGATAAAATTCATCCATTTCTGTGTATTTGGCGAAGGTAGGTTTGGTGATGAAGATGTATCGAATCTCATGTTGAATATTGATGTCCAACTGAAGCGCGTCTAGAAATGCCTTGCCAATGATGCTTCCTTGAATTCTTGAAAACTTTGAACTGTCCCTTGCCACATCGGCCAGTCTCTTTTTGTAGTCTGGGAGTGTCATCAATTTGTCATTAATTACCTTCAGACCAGGAAGACCTTTCTTCTGTAGAGCCTCAATCTTACTGAAATTTTTTTGTACCCCTAGGTCCATGACCTGAACCTTTTCTTCTAGTTGAAGCATCAATCCTCTCTTGGTCAAAACTCTCTTGACCTCAAGGATGGTCTCTGTTCTATCTTTAATTTTCAGTTCTTCCAGCTCCTCCCTGGTCTTAGAATTTAGGAACTTGATGATTTCATTAGCCTGTGTGGGCATCTCTCCCAATTCTGATATGATCTTCTCAATAGCCTATTTACTTCTCTGCACCAATTAATTTTGCTCAAACATGATCTGTATCATTGGCCATATCTCGTTCATAGACTTGGTGATGTCTGTCCAGACACTTTCTTTAACTTCGGCCAGAGTTTTACCTGCCACTGTTTGCTTCTGGAGCTGTTGTAACTCTTGTTTGATTTGGTCTGACACCTACTTTTCCTTGGAGAGACTGATCTGAAAGGAAAATTTGAGTTCCTAAAGGTTCTCAATCTCCTTTTTGAGCCTGCTAATCTTTGTTTCCTGCAGGTTCATCTTTTCCATAGATTTGGCCAATTCGGCTGTCTTTTCTAGAGATGTCAGTGGATTCATCGATGGGACTTCTGTTACTGATGTTGTGCTCACTCCTGAAAGTGGAACTGCACTCAATGGAATGACTTCCATTGGCTTCAGTTGTTCTTTCTCTTTTACTAGCTTCTCCATCTTAGCTTCCATTTCCTTTAGTTGTGCATTCTGCTCCATGATTAGTTTGAGCATTTCATCTTTTTCTCCTTCCATCTCTGCCATTTCCTTCACCTGCGAATCCTCTGTTGGTGCGAGTTTCAATTGTTTCCTTAAGGAGGCTATGTTGGCATTTTTCCTTTTAATCATCTCCTCGGCTGCTTTCACATTCGAGGGATCGTACCCAATCTTAAGGACCAATTCCTCCAAAGTCTTGATCCTATTATCCTTGGCAAAGGACGATATCTTCTCCAACTTCAACTGTGTTTGGATGTTGTTCAAGGACACTTGCAATTTGGATGCAGTAGTGGAAGCATGTGCCAGCATATAGAAAACCATTTCTCCTGTTTGCTTGTGCAGATCCATCTGATCGGCCAGATGCACATCCTTAGTCTGGAATTCAAAAGTGGCCCTTTTATAATCAGTGATTACCTTTGGATCCGGGACATGTGCTTGGAGGAATGCCATATGCATTCTTCCCTTCTCAATGTCAAATGGCGATAGCAGCCTATGTTGTGCAGTTGACGTCTGCTTCCAAAACTGGGTGCAAGTGCTACTAGTTAGAGTCTGATTCCTTTTCTTGATCAGATCTCAAAGATGCTTAGCTTCGGTCCTATCTTGCCTGGCTAGGTGGTTGATGGAGTATCTGTAGATTTCTTCGGCAACGCTGAGGTTATGATATTCTAGAGGCTTGCACTGAGGGGTGGCCTATCAACCTTGGTCACTGTAGTAGATGGAACTTCCTTTTCCCCAGTCAGGTCGGTAGCTGAACTAGTTTTAGACCTCTTAGTATGCAGTTGGAATTCTTCTGATGACACTTCAGTGACAGGCAGTGACAAATCTTGCCTAGGCCTTTTCTCTTTCAGAACCTGTGGTGTGGTTGTTTGTGATACAATGGCCGAGGGATCCTGTTGTTTTGCTTCAACCAAAGTGTTTGGTTCCCATACTGTCTAGTTTGTGAATTTCTCGACTTCAGGCCTAGATTCATGGACATACAGGATATTCTTATTTTTCACCCTCATCTCAGAGATAATCCCACATGGATCGTAGTGCCATGTGAAACTCGTCACGAACTTCATTTCCTTCAACAACTTGTCTGCTTCCTCTCCAGCACCACGATTGTTGCATATGAAAGAGCCAATCTGCCCTTTGATTCTGAGCTGTTATTTTTTCTTTAGAGACACAAAATGAATATCATCAGAGTTTATCATCTACCTTATGTACTCCAGAGAAACAATTCTGACAGGCAGGTATTTAGGAAGCTTATACGGGGCCAAATCGCACCCATATAATCTGATCTCAGTGTGATTTTGGTATAAATACCAATCACCAGTCTTGGTGTGATCCGAAAGATGCAGGATCCTCTGAACTTCATCATTAATCCTAGGTTCGGGCCTGCCGCTAAGCATACTTACCATTGGGTGATAGAATTGCTCGATGAACTGCTTGAAACTAAACTCTGTGGAGTTATGCTTAAGCAAGGACGTCCATGTGGTTACTTACTGGGGTCTGCCATCTCCGTCCATCTTCTGCATGGAAAAAGAAAATTTGTCCGCTTGGAAGAAAACGAACAAGTACGCCAGTATAGAAGAGTACTGGAACATGCCTTCCATGACGAAATTGACAAACTGTTTGTGAATATTGTTCGTCGGGAACGTGCTGAAGTCAAACTGGGTAGTGGGCTTCTCATCGATGGAGAAAATGGACAAAAATCCCATAATGGGTTCATCTACCCACTGATCCGAATAATAACCCAACAAGGCACATAGGGACGAGATAATCTGGTTTCCTTTGGTCAAAAACATGGAAGAAGGATAAGGGGGATTTGTAGCGGGGAATTGAGTGGACGGTGGGAGGAAAAGCTCAAATATTTGAGATTGTTGGGGGAAGTCATCTTCTGGTATAATTCTATGAGAATTTCAAGGTTAAAAGGTGATGCAGAGTCAGCTCGGGATATTTGCATCATTTGGTCGATGGTTTTAGGCGTGATGAGGAAAATAACTTCTCTAGATGAGGAAATGATGGCTCTTTGCTCGGGAATGTAGTGGGCTTGGCACTTGAGAGAAAAATCTGGAAAAGGGTGAATCTGAGGAAAGAGATACAAGGGTAGGTTGGACTCCCAGAGTCCAATTTCATCACTCTAGTCCAGGAAAATTTCTTTGAGCCACGACTGAAGGTCTGTGAAATCGAAATTGCACTTTGTATCTGCGATTAAGTGATCTTTGTCATCTAGTGGAATCCTGTCAAGGTCGACAGGAGGCGGGAGAAACGGATTCTCCTCTCCTTCTACTTGTTTTGAATTTAGCGCCATTACTGTAATAGTACCTACAAAAAACAACGTTAGCAGGGACGATGGTAGATGGGGGTGACTGACTGAAACGAAGAAAAATGGTGTAAAATTCTCTGGTGCGATGAGTGGGTAAATGGTGAAAGGAAGGGGAGAGAGGGTAGTTTTGAGTAAACGGGTTTCTGTTGGGCGCAGGGGACAGGTCAGTTGGTTAACGGATAGGTTATCCAGTAATAAATGGCCAACGGATCACTTAGAGCATGAGATGGCAGGTGACAGTGACTGAGGAATACAGATGGGTGAAGTGGCAGCTACCGATTGGAGTAAAAATCATGGTGAGGGGGGATCTCCATGAGTGAATGGGGGGGAAGGACTGACAAAAATTATGGGATGTGACTCTTTTGGAAAGGTGGATGATGACGTCAAGAGGTGACAAAGGTATGTCAGACAATAGGAGGTGGTGGGACTCGAGACCGGTAGAATCGTGCCACGTATAGGTAGGGGCCCCCCAGAGGAAAGATTCCATTCTGGACCCCTCCCCCCTCAGTTAAAGGTAGATCGGTCGGGGGGGTCTGAAAAACACCTTGAGTCGTTGATCTGTGCGCTGGCCTTTTGACCACAGATCTATGCATGTCCTTTATCACACATTCCGGACCCCCCCCCCCCTCCATTAAAGGTAGAATGGATGGGGGGGTCCGAAATCCAATATAGACCGTAGATCCATGCGCTTAAACTTGGGCCGTCTAGATGTGCACATGTATTATCTATGATTCCAGACCCCCCCCTTTCTGTTAAAGATAGAATGGTTGGGGGCGTCCGGAAAAATATGACCACCGTAGATCTAGGTGTAATTATCTGGACCATTGATATATGAGCAGAGCATAAGTGAGGGCGTGGAGAATACATGCACCAGAGAACTTAGGATAAGTGCATTTCATGGGTTTTTTCCAAAGGCTTTTCATGTATACACCACCACAGGGCTAGACAAACAACATTTTAAGCATCTGAAAAATGGTGTAACATTTATCATCCAGCTGGTTTTATTGAAGTAAAGCAACTAGCCTATATTCTAACCTAGCTTCCTATGACAATTAACCCAGATTAGACTATTGGGCTAAGAACTTACTCTACCCTGGGGCTATTTGACCAAGATTAGACAGTCTGGCCAGATTTATTCACTAATCTAACCTAGATGCTTTGGCTAAGATTGAACGGTTTAGCCAAGCTTATTCACTAACCCTATCAACATCATTTTAAAAACGAACTTGGCCATGCTTGAAAGGTATGGACCAAGTTACTATTATTGCGTGGGGCTTTATTGAAATTCTTTTATGCCCTCTTTTCTTTTTCTTTTCTTTCTTTTCTTTTTCCTTTTCTTGCTTTTCTTTTTTCTTTTTCTTTTCTTTCTTTTCTTTTTCTTTTCTTTCTTTTCTTTTTTCTTTTCTTTCTTTTCTTTTTTCTTTTTCTTTTCAAATTATTTGTAGAATGAAAAATCATTTGTCAACAAAAACACTAGAGAGAGATAATATTCCAGTCACCAGTTGATCCTATAACTTATAGGGTGATAACAGAAGGACCATAGAGGCCTTTGATGACACATTTTTTGACTGGTGGGCACGGCATATTCCGGCGATAGAGGACTACCCCTACATCGGGATCAACTTTTCTAGGGACCTGGACATGCCCTTACCTCCTGGAGGATAGCGAGGAGAGATAGGTGTGTTTGTTTTTAAAAGTTTTTTAATTTTTATTTTCTTTTTATATATATCATTTTTATGTATACTAGAGTAACTCACAACTATGTATCTGTTATGTACAGATGTGGGACCAATGCGTCCAACAGATTTTGTGTGGAGTAGGCGATGTCCTCGCCTAGAGGTAGCACCAGCAGCATCAGTCAGACCAGCAGAAACATTAGGGGGACCTCCAGTTGAAGAGGTTGAGAGAGTGTTGAGACGGGTGGAGCAGAACCTCACCGCGCTCACTCGTATAGTGCCCATGGCCGAGATCAAGGATCTCTCACCATCTATGTAGCCTCATGTAGTTCGGGTGCCACGGACCTAGGTCAAACTTTTTCGACGTTTGGAAAACACCGTTGTTCACTATGGCAGGGCCAACAGGCCCCATGATTAGCTAGGGTGGACTACTTACGTGTCGAGGGCACTCTTTTGTATATTTTTGAGGGCATAATCCCCACGATGTATACCAGACATATTATTTTTTGAGGTGCTTGTGCCCACCTATGTACTCTGAGACTTTTGATATATATATATGTGTGTGTGTGTGTGTGTGTGTGTGTATTTACATATTTCATGTCTTATGGATCACATTTTTACAATGTATGTACATGTGTATGTGTGTGCAATATGCCAATCTAATACTTGATTAGCTAGAGTATCTGTGATTTGATTTAATCTCCTAGGAACATGGATATACGTAATGTAATCAAAGAAATGTTCTAAGAGACGTACCCTAAGGAACCGTCGGTGTAGAGTAGGATCATAAACATGGTAAAACTTGTTCAGTTGGGACACAACCAGCTGTGCATATAAGTATACCCGGAGGTGACAGATACCATGCAACAAAGCATCACGAAGAAACTCTATTACTGCACTATAATTGGCGACATTGTTTGTGGCGTCAACTAAAAGGATACCTCCAGAAGATAGCAACTAGCCTTGAGGTGTGAAGATCACCCAAGCTGCAGAAGCAAGCCTCCAAGTGTGTTAGCTAGTGTCATCCAAGAACCCCATGAACACCTCTTATTCACTTGACATCTGCCACAGTGAAAAAGATGACATAAAAAATGACACATCCATAAAACAAAAAGACAAAAACTAATTGTATAAGAACTATACATATGTAGAAGAAGCCACCCAAGGTGACCGACCTACGAGTAATACTTATTGAGATAGAGCCCATTTAGAGGCTCCGCTAAAGCATTCCCTTCAAAGTCAACCAGATGATAAGTGCCCTTCTTTAATACCTCCTTCACAATGAAAGGTCTGAACCACATGGGTTTGAACTTGCCTTCCCCTAGGGGATCCTTGTCTTGGTCATAGACTAGGACAAGGTCTCCTTCGGAAAAAATCTGAAAACAAACAGACCGATCATACTGACACTTGACTCGTTGCTTATGAGCCTCGTTAACCAAGGCTACATCATGATGTCTCTCATCGAGTTGCTTGAGATATAATAAGCGTTCTTCAAGCGATGAAGGGTCTGGCAATAACTCTACTGCAAACTTTAGAGATGGGATCTGGCACTCTATAGGCAAGACTGCTTCCAACCCGTAAACGAGTTGAAAAGGTGAAAAATTGGTTACAGTCTTTACAGACGTTCAGTAGGCCCATAATGCCGAGTACAACATCAAATTCCAATTAGACTTGGTCAAATTGACCGCTCGTTGTAGAATGGTCTTGAGAGACTTATTCACAACTTCTACCTGACCATTCACTTGTGGGTAGTAAGGTGATGAATGATCTTGCCTCAACCCAATATTTGATGTTAACTCAGACATCATTTTTTTCTGAAAGTGACTACCATGGTCAGTGACAATCTCCCTCGGGATGTCGAACCTTGCTATTATCTGGTTAAATAGAAAGAGAGTTGTTGTCTCTCCAGATCATTATTGAACGTCATCATAGCTTCGATCCACTTTGTGAAGTATTCTATTGCTACGATGATATAACAATGCCCCTTAGTTGAAGGGGGGTGGCATGTAGTATAATAAATCCCCCACTTGGTGAAGGGGCCAACCGTAATGATAGGAAACATAGGAGCGGGGTGTGCCCTCATCTTCCGAGAGAAAATCTGACATGAGTGGCACTTCTTGACCAATTCAATGCAATCTTTGATCAAAATTGGCCAAAAGTAACCGTCTTGTAGAATATTTTGGGCTATTTCCAACCCAAAAAATTGACCACCACATGCTCCAGTGTGGCAGATGTTAAGAACGAGTTTCGCTTCTTCATGAGTGAGACACCGGTGAATGATGCAATCTACACCTCGACAATACAAAGTGTCCTCAAGTATGAGATAGTTTTTTTCCTGATGGCATATACGTCGATGCTCATCGTGAGAAGCAAAGGTGGGGCACTTCAAAGTATGGAGATAGAATAGTATATCTAAATACCAGGGGTCTGAAGATGAAATCAAAAAAATAAAAAATATCTCCTTTAATCGGTGATTCTTCAGGCGTAACATCACCTGACTCGACCGAAAGTTCTGAGATAAGTTCTGCAAAGACCAGTGACTTTTTAGATTTCATGGAAACAAAATCTAAGTCAAATTCCTGGAGGATAAAGATACATCTACTGATCTTTCTGCCAATAACACGTCTTGTCAACACATATTGGAACGTATTCACAATGGCAATGACGATGGTATTACAAAGAAAAATATAGTGACAAAACTATTGGACAACATGAATTGTTGCCAACACAATCTTCTCAATGTGGGAGTAGTTGAGTTCTGGTCCAACCAGGCCTCAGCTCAGGTAATAAATCACATGTTCTTCAAGAAGATCATCCTCTTGAACCAATACCATACCGATGGTCGACTCTGCAATGACCAAGTACAATAAGAAATCTTTATTATAATTGGGTAGCCGAAGCAGATGGGCAGACATGAGGGAACATTTCAACGCTTCGAAAGAGTGTTGAGCGGCTTCGTCCAAATAGAAAGGAACATCCTTCTTCAGTAAATGCATGAACCCTTTAGTGATCTTGGCATAGTTTGCAATAAAACACCAAAGAAATTTGTCTTTTCTCTGTAAACTCTGAAGCTAAGGGACTATGCACGGGGGAGGCAATTGAACTATCACCTCAACCTTTAGAGGATCGACCATCATCCTTGTTGTTGAAACTATGAAACCTAGAAGATGGCCTGATGTCATGAAAAAGATGCATTTGTTTGGATTCAAGCGAATCCGATAGTAGCGACATCACTCAAAGATAAGTTGGAGGTGTGTGGGATGATCAAATATCTTATGAGATCATGATGCTAAATCATCAAGATAAGCCTCGAATATGTGTCTTAGGTCATGGAGAGCAAAAGACATGGCCTGCTGAAAGGTGGCTCCAACATTCTTGAGGCCAAAAGGAATTGTTCGATAAGAAAATGTACCCCATGGACAGATAAAAGTTGTTTTATGCTGGTCTTTGGGCTTAATCTGTATCTGATTGTATCCAAAAAAACCATCCATGAAAGAAAATACCTCACAGCCTGCACATTCATCAATAATCTAGTCAATGAATGGGGTGGGGAAATTATCCTTGGGACAAGACTTATTCAAATCATAGAACTCCATACATACGTGAATCTTTCCCTTCTTTTTTTTGACTGGAATGAGATTTGACATCCATTGAGTCAACTGGATGGGGTAGATGAAACTAACTTTGAGCGGTTTCTCTACTTCAGCCTTAATAGTTGATTCTTTCCCAGGATTAACCGAATGAAGCTTCTGCCAAACCGACTTGGTGTCATGATAGGTTGTGATATTATGTTTAATGATTCTTGGATAAATGCCTGACATTTCCTTGTAAGACCAGGCAAAAACGTCGCAAAATTATTTAAATAAATCTGTGTAGATTCAAATCTCCTTGGGGGAGCAGTCCACTCCGACGAAGACATTCTCCATGACACCAGGGGTTCTGGAGATGTCAATAGGTATCGTTTCAGCAATGGTTTCCATATTACCCTTAGCATAAAATGCATGCATAGCCAAAGGATTAATAGGACAAGATATGTCTCCAGTCATAGTCAACAGGAATTCTCGTGCCTCTATTCTTCTCAACTCTGAGAGGAAATAAGATCTGTGATGGAGATCATCCCAGGGTCTGTCCAGACTAGTCAATGCCTCTATAATCACCTCTTCAGAGGGTAAGACCAAGTCTAAAGAATCGGTAGTGGTGAGGGAATCTTGAGCCCAAATAGGCTCGAGAACCTGATCTAACTCCTATGCGAGGCTCGGATCAGGGTCAGCAAAAGCTTATTGGACAATAGAGTATGAAAATTCTGCTACGGAAAAAGGCATGGCCATGCCATGATGCCCTGTTCCTTCCATCGTAGTTTATGGGGAAGGAATATTCCACGGATCATGAAAGTAATTCATACGGAACAACAACATTTGAAAAATTTCATCCTTAGGCTTGTCGGGGACAACCGATATCATCTTGACATCGCTGGACGCAGGCGGGTAATTGAAAGTACCCATCAAAGGAGGGCACAAACCAAACCCTACATTGACAACGTTGGGCTGTGGATTATCAATCATCAAGACCGTGGATGCCCCCGATAAACGGTCAGGATGAGAGAAGGACAACTGATCAATGGACACAATTCGACCCTCATGTGGGAACAACAAGACCCAGAAAATTGTGGTGACCACTGCATGCATAGCATAGGTCCAACTCCTTCTTAATAAGAGATTGTAGTCGAGAGGCGCATCGACCACTTCAACTTCGATGCACACGGTCTTCCCTCCTAACTGCATGGGAAAAGAAGGGATGATTCCATGCGGTCTGAACAAATGACCGTCGAAAGAGGTGAGAAGAGTAGGTGACAGAGACAAAATGGGTTGGCCAATGGCCTTCCAACATGCCAACAACATCACGTATGTCGAGGCACCCTCATCAACCTCCGTGCATAAAATATTATGTTTAAAGTTTTTGTGGTGTAAGCCACTACTATCTAAAACGCAACGTGGTATGGGAGACAAGGTTTCAAGTCGGTCATATCAAGCATGATCGTTCTTGGATTACAAGTCTCAATAGATCCTAAGGCAACTAATAGAGCCTTTCTCTACAAAGGGAATCTCTTGAGGACCTCCAAATCAGACATCACACAAGGGGTTTGTGACAAATCCTCCACCACAGAGTATTTATGGGTGGCCCTCATGTTTGTATTGTGAGAAGATTTCTTGAACGCCCCTTTCAGGATGCGTGCCATTGTTTCTCCCATCATCTTCTTGATCTGGAAAGGAACATATGGGTTTTTGTCTTCTTTACCCTTCTCAAAAGTGTTCATCATTCTGTAATTGTGTGTCCTCGTTGCTATGTGAGCATCACCTTTCAACATATAAACATTCGAGGTCGAGGGATTACTAGAAGATGAAGGGGGTCCCTGACTTCCTCCATCCGTGTTCGAAGAGGCTTGAGTTAAATGTTTCCCATGTGGAAATGGGTTCGTTAACACAACAGTCTCCTATTGTGCCAGTAACTTCTGGGCCTCTGCAAGTCAAGGGCACAAGTGGGTCAGATGATCTTCCGCGCAAAGGTTACATTGATACTTTGACTTCTTTTTCTTTGTGTTTCCCCCACCAACATTATTGGTGGGTTTCTTATCCTCCTTACCCTTCTTTCGTTGTTTCTTCTTTTCGTTAGCCTGCTGGTTGGTCTTCGGGGTCATTGACTTCACACTGTGTACCTCCGACGTTTGAGTAGGGGGAGCAACCGAACTAGAGGTTTGGTTGGTCGTTGTCTGCTATATTGACAATTGTTGCAATTGATTTGACAACTGATCAGTGGGCTTCGCTTGTGCTAAACCAACGATACCATCGACATGTGGTCCAGACTTCTGTCTGGTATTGTCAAGAATGGACTGTGGTGCATCTGGAAAAAATTCGTAAAGTAAACTAGACTGAGAGTATATCAGTTCTAGATGTTGAACTCTCATTATCGCCTCTTCCTCAAAAAACACTCCCGATGTTGCAACGTCCTTGGATAACTGGGGTACCAAATACTTAAGGAACCACTCCAACAGGAATGCTGGTGGAACTAGTACTTTTATCAAACTCTTATGATGCCACCATTCTCGGATTTGATCCAAGATATGGTCATCCTTTGTTTTCTCAAAGTTGGCCAAAATTTAGTGTCGGCATCGTATCTCACAGGTAATTGAAAATGGTTTAGAAAAACCATTGCCAATTCGCCAAAATTAGAGTATCTTGAGAAGTCGAGCTCGATGTATCATTTTGTGGCACTCCCAATAAGAGTTCATTGAAACAGACGTATCTGGATAGATTCGTCTCTCAACGAGTTGGACAAGCACCATAGGTGAAAGGTGGTCACATGATCGCCTGGATCTTTGTTAAGATTACCTTCGAACTTCAGAATGTCTGAGGGAAACTTGGTCGGCATAGGAGGCAAATGTGGATCGTTAAAGATTGGGTCGTTTAACAATCTTGACAAGTCTGGCAAATGCAATGTCAACAGAAATGTTAGTTTAGGATGTTGACTATGTACAGGGAAAAAGGAGCATGGGTTTTGGCTGGCACCAGGTTGCAAGGAAAATTTAGGCTGTTGTCCAGGGTTATGGTAAATACCATGGTTGTGGCCAGTGTACGGATGTTGCACTTGTTGAGACGTCATCGACTGACTCTCGTAATTAGACGTTGAGGGCTGGGTAGGGATTGCTCCCTGCGTGGTGTTCCAAAGATTCTGGAAAGGGTTTCCCCCTGTCGATCCAATGGGCATAGGTACTAAGCCTTGCCCGAGGTTCCATTGACCATGGAAGGGGTTTCCCTTGGTCATCATCCATAACGAGCGAACTGATCCCTGCCACAGATTCTAAGGTCCTTGTGAGGTGTTTGCCCCTTGTGCAGGAATAGTACCCTGCATGGTATTTTTTTGTCCAAAACTAGGGTTTCCCCCGACCGAGACGAAAGCTGATGAGAATGCATTGTTACCAAACGCGCTGAAAAAAGAGAATGACAAAGAACCCACCCACATGGTGTTGGAAGAAATTCCTTGACTACCTGCTCTGAACAAGTTGTAGTTCATGTTCGACCAAGCAGGATGCTGGGGAGAACCGCCTAGCGAGGGAGACGATGGAGGTATATGACCCCGCCACAAGGGAAATCATTATAGGGTGCTGAATTGCCCCCCATGGAACCTTGCAGAGGAGTGTTTGAGCTCCCTACCTCTAGACCCATGGTCTGCAAGGTGGAGTAGGAGAGGACAAAGTTCGTATCAAATCTGGGAATTTCATATGAAAAGAGAGGACCCGTCGCACTCTGTGTGAACGGTGTAGAGATCGCTGCCATATATGGAATTAGACCACTGCCCAAAGTAGAGGTGGCCATGACCATCGTGCTCTGGGTTGGCAAAGGTTGGTTAGGAGGTAGAACTCCCCCTGTGGTGGTAGTCGTTGAGGGAGTATGAGGAATCCCAGACGAAGTAGCAACATGTTCTTCCATCACTACTTGCAAGACTATTTGATGCTCGTGATGAGTTTCCCTTGGAGGGACAACTTGTACCACAATGGGCACCAAAAAGTCAGTGATCGAGGATTTATACGGCCCGAGAGATTCTGCCCCAAGTTCAGAAATGGTAGGATCCTTCGGATTCAAGTGTTCTCATCTTAGGGATGGCTTGGGTACAGTTTCATGTGGCCCGATAGCCTCAAATGACCCTTTCTTGTCAAGTCTATGCCTTAGCGGTGGCGGTGGTGGCTCAAAATTAACCAGCGATAGGCCCAGAAGCCTTCATGATCGGTAGAGCTCTTGATCTTCCACTGTGAGAATATCAATGAAACACTAGGGATTTTACTAACGTTGGAAACCAACACACACTAGAAAAGTTCCTACGAGATAAAGCAAGCAAATCACTAACTATTTGGAAGAACAGTTACACCAACTAACACTAGAGCAACTTACCATTGCAAGTGAAACTCGAACACGGAAGCACCCTCCAGGTATACTCTGCAAAGTGTGGCTTTATTTATACCCTAGGTACTGTAGTATACCCCCACATTCACCTATGTAAGTCCCTAAAATAGAGGCAACTAGGTTTCCAACTCGAGAACAGTCACCAGGTGGGTACAGTCGACAATCAGGAGGACCAAAATGAGCAGGGTATCAAGCCTGAAACCTATTGAGGGTATCAAAAGCAAGTGTTCCAAAAGATGACTAAGGACCTCGAACTAATTTGAGACCCACGAAGCTCTGTGGCAATTGCGACCGACAAAATCCTAAGACAAGTCATCTATATGCATTCCCCACTATGCTTGGTTCGGCTTTGGAGGGGTTATCTCCGCTACCTTTCCGCATGCAACCTCGTGTTTATCCCCTGTGTTAGAGGGGGGTCCCAGATAACTTTCATGTTTACTATACTTTTTACACTCCCTAGCACAAACTTGTATGTTTGTTTTATAGCCTTGAAGAGTCTCCTCTCCAACCTAAATCAAGGCTCTAGCCTAGACTAGTTAATGGACCCTACAAACATAAAGTCTAATAAATTTTAATTAAGATTTAATTTTAAGTGGCTTGTCTTAAGTCAAGGAAACAATAATGAAACTAGTGGTGTGTTTTAAGAGACGAAAGAGAAGACCATTAAATGAAGCTGAAAGAAAAACTACTTCCTTTTGACAAATAAATATTTGCAAATTTAAACGCTTTAACCAACTTTTCGTAACTATTTTTTCTAAGATAATTGAAAAGAAAAGCCTAAAACAAGATTTCACTCGACTATGAGCTACTTAGTGTTCTAAGCAATCAGTAAAGAACTTAAGAAAACACTCTTTTTTCCTGACAAGTAAAGCAACTAACCTAACTACTTAACCAAACAAAGAAATGAAATCTTTTTCTATTATTTTTTTTATGCTTCAAACAAGAAACTTGAAAATAAATTCTTTTTCTTTTCTTTAAAGCATGCAAAAGGGGAAAAAGTGAAGACAAGACAAGACCAAAAAATTGACTTTTGGCCCATTGCGGATCACAGGGAGTCACTGACGATACCAAACAGGATGATCATAAAAGACTCACAAACTTGTCTAAAACCCTTTCAAAGAAAAACACAAGAAATATTTAAAATAATAAGCTGACTGACGTCAAACCTAGGCTAAATACTGTAACAACAGAGACCATTACTAGATCAAGAAATCCCCTGAGAAATATGACTTCAATCGGTGAAGAGGTTGACTACCTCTTCTTGAAAAATAAATTCTTGACACAGGCATGCTACTGACACTTGATCAACATACGTATGTACGCAGACTGTCTAAAGGTAGGGTGCATATGTATGCGTGAAGACCCACTACAAGCCACATACACCTCTATAAATTCTCAAAAAATAAAGCTAACAGTCAGGTTGACAAGGCAAGGAGTACTGGTATGGCAAACCAGAATCCATTAAAGACTCGACAACTTACAAAAACTCAAAAAAGGTAATCAAACCAATTAAAACACCCAAAAATAATATCCCCTAAAAACCCTAGAGGCTTCCCCAGTATGGTCGCCAATTCTTCTATAGTGGGAAAACCCCCCTATGGACTACACTAGGGTTCAACATGTAGGAAGCGCTAACTGTCTAAAGTCTCCTAATTTTTAACAACTACCCCGACTATACCCCACATTCATGCATAAAATACAAAGTAAAAAGATCTAGTAACTCTACCTTAAACTCCACATCCGATGCCGATCCTTTTGCGTTCATTTGTTCCTCTACTACAAGTCTCCTCCCAAGGCCGACCTCCATTCAAAAACAGACAAACAAATAACTACGAAAATGAATCTTATATATGAATTAGCGGGTTAGATGTCATAATAAAACATGAATCAAACATAAAGATAAAACACATCATATGGCAGGACAGAAAAAGTACTTCTTTTTATTAATCTCACAAAGTTACTTACAATGAGATCAACCACTGCTCCATGAACCTGGTCCGGGCTCCTCTTCACCAAGCTCCAAATGCACTTCCACGTGTCTTTCTCCTCTTCAGCTCTCTCTAGGGAATGGATTAGGCTTGCTATGGAGGAAAAGGCAAGAATAGGGAATTTTGGCTCAAAACTCACAATGTGGCTGCAAATTATTGGGGCAAGGGGGGAAAGTGAAATGGGTAGAGTTTCACTGTTCTTATGCTTGTCTTTGGAATGAGACCCCAACACCTCCTTTTATATGACAAAAAGGATGGTTATTTGGTTGGGTGATGGGCTATCGGCGGTGGGACAGTTGGAAAAATACCCAATAGCTCGTAATCTCAACGAATTCCTTGCAAATTTTTAATTTTTAAAACTTTTGTGGGTATACACGAGCTGTAATGGTGCAGATAGTGTATGTACATGAGTTGTAGTGGTGCAAAAATCATGTTTACGTGGGCAGTAGTAGTGCAGGGCGCATACATCTTCAAAAATATGGTTTTTAAGAAGAGTTCCTCAGTGATGGTTTGGAAAAAATAGCAAGTAAGATGGCATGATGCCAAGTATGCATGTATGGGGCAATTTAGGGTTATAACACTACCATTTAACATCAGATATAAATTCAAAATACTAAAATAGATGATCGATTATAGGTACAAACTAGACCAAAAGATAATGGACAACATTGAGATAATCAATGATATAAAATATCATGTGAAGAAAAGACTAAATCTAAATCAACACAAGTAACATTTCATAACTATAAATCATAGGAGAACACAATGAAACAAACACTGCACATTTTACATGGGTCTAAAGCCAATAGAAAATTGCTTTCTCATATAACTTAAAAAATATGTGTCCATTATGTGGTCCAGAAAAACATGCCTTAACACCAAACAATATAGCTATTTAAACATGTCTTGGATCTGTTACCTTTTATCATGCAAGATAGAGGAAGATCTCTGAAAATAAGTTTGTTTTACAAAAATAGAGTAACAAAAAGATACTCATGTTGGAGTCTTTAAATCAAACGTATTTATATTAATGACATTGTTTTTTAAAAATGGGAAATTACTAATCTATTGAACACTTAACTCATGATTCATATCCTTAAGCATAGCACCATAATCTGTTGTTTACCTGAAATGATAAAATGAAATCATAGTTTAGAAAATAATCCCAACAAATAATTTAAACAAACTGGCTACAAAATATTAGCTAGTCTCGAAATAAAAATAAAATCAAAAGTGAATCTACCTATTATTTCTCAACATAATCAAATAGAAAAAAGAAAACAAACCATTTACCAATTCAGAAGTTTGACAGAGAGGCATCAGACATGTCATAATTTATAATGGTATGAATTTGGAAGAAAAACAATATCCCCTGATTTTCTAAAGAAGATTTCGCAGCAAATCAGATCTCTAATTTGCATCAATGTCTGTTGAAGACACAATTACAAACAAGGGATGTCTGTGTAGTATTTTTGAATCTGTGTTGAAAACTCATCAAAATATAAAGGTTCCATATCTGGGTGGTTTTACTTGTAGTCTGAATCTGGGGTCTTTTCCTCTGTTATAAATTGAGCAAGACACATTTGCAGGTATAGAACGTCGGCATAATACCTCTGTGCCCATGACTGGCATCCATTACAATCCATAGGACCTGAATATGTTTTAGGAAACTAGTTTATTCCTATTGGAAGGGTTTTGTATTCCTCAAGGTAGACATGATTTCAAATCCATAAAGAGGAAGGAGAAATAAAAATCCTCAAATGAAACAGGTTTTTCTGAGAAAATTGATATTTAGAAAACTAAGCATACCTCTGAAATAGGTTCATTTATGAAGAAACTGCTTGCATGGAAGGTAAATGACCCTGTTTCGAAAATGGGTGTTTATTGGGTTTTCCAAATTCATAACCATTTTCTCAGAATGCATCCCACAAAACCATGTCTATGTTATACAATTACAGGTTGTGTAAAACCTCAGGGCCATTTAGCTTTGCACTACTACAGGAGCCATGGTTTCAAAGGTAAACTAGGAGGCAAAGAAAAAATGAAAACCACTTTGTCAAGTGACTGCCAAAACCAAAAATGAAAACTTACCACCTGAAGCAATGAATGCATGCATGTGTTAGTAGGACTAAGGAGTAATGTTTGAAGGTATGACTTTCAGTGCTATACCGGGACGATGAGACTATGATATGACTGCAAGGGGTAGGATTCAAATTATGAAAATACACCAAAGTTTTGTTTGATGCATGCTCATAGATATGGAAATGTGAAAACCAAAGTATTCAAAGCATAGAATGCCTAAGGAATAACCCCAAGGTGGATAACTCATGCGCTATGGTAAGGGATCAACCAATAATATGATAGGTTTACAATATTTAAAGGTTATTAGAAATATTAGATTCCCTTAGGTGTTATCCAATTTATAAAAAGGAAAATCCACAAACTGTATGATGCCCTCAAACCAAAGCTTGTTCTAATTTCATGCTTATAGTCATGAAATTGAACAAGAGAAACGATAGATAAAAATAAATGAATTCATACACACAACCAATCAAGCGAATCTTTTCAAAACTAAAAGATGATAGAAATTTTTGCAAGGATAAGGAGGCAGCTACAAAAAATTTTATCCCATGAAGGCGACATTTTACAATGATAAAATTGACATGAATATTTGGCTACCAACAGGTCTTTGTATGACAGGTCTAGCCTCAGGTTTGAGGGGTATCTTCATCTCACCTAGCTCCCCTGTTATGCCTTTCATCTCTGTAAAGGTTGTTGGAAACAAGTCATTGTATTCACGCAGTAACTCTGTTATTCTTTCTACTCTTTTCTCATCCCAATAGTTTCCAATAGTTTCCATTTTAGGATTGTCATTCGTCCCAATGTTCAATCTCTTTAATATGAATTTTGCACGGATCATCTTCATCTGGTGCTTCCTCTTCAACATGATAACATGAGAGTAACTATTTGATTATATGTCTGTTCTACTGTTGATATTATGTTATGATTTCAACGTCGAGTTCATCAAAAAATATCACTCCCCGTATCATCTTCAACGTTGAATCAATGTTGGGGTTCTCATGTTCGAATGAGAAGTTTACTACAACATTCTACTATAATCCTGTCCATTTTGTAGTTCCTTTGCACATCTCTTGGTCTATGTACTAGTTCCTTGGGATCCCTTCTAATGCATGAATAAATTTATGATGCCATTCTTTTGGTGGTGTCATCCTCCATTGTGTTCTGCACTTCTCCAAGTGTTCAACTAGTGTGCCTTTCCCATCATACTTATGCACTTTATTGCTCCTTTGTTCTACGCCAAATCTAATGCACAGTAGTTGTTTACACTGATACCAGTCCTGAATTGTTTCTTTGTACGCACCCCACCATCTTGCATATGTTTCCTTGAGTGAAATATCTAGGGATAAGAGCTTATTATTTTCTAACTCTTCCTCTTCATATTTTGTCAATAATTCCTCTAAGTTGTTTAGCCTATGAAAATTGGGAGGTTCTCTTATCTCTGTACCAACCCATCTTATTGCACAGTCGATTCTTGCACACCTCTTTGTGGAAACTTCATGTAATCACTGTTGCCAATTCTACAAACCTGTGTCTGAGTTGGAAGCACATTATGTAATGCTTCTCTAGCTAAGTACCCCATCTACAGTTGGGTTAACATAATTCTATTCTCGTACAATGGTTCTGTACAACTGGTTTATTTCTTCCAGATAAAAACAAGTCACCTCTGTTATCACTGAAATTTCGTCCACACATGGTTACAAGAACTCAGCATCGTCAAACAGTAATGAAGTCATTCATGACCCTGAATTAATCTCACAGCATTCAAAAAAGGGAAAAAACTATACAAAGTAGTGAAAAATTGAAGAGCGCTTTGTAGACATTGGGCGCGCGCGCACATGCACGGAATAGGAATGTAGAAAGCGTGCATATGCGCATGATGCGCGGCTGTTAGCGCAAAAATCCGTGCACCTTCTAAACGGCGCATTTATGAATGTGGTCGGCCTCCCAACCACTTATGGTTCAGCTCCCAAGCTGATTTGACCTCCAAATCTGGGCTGGATCCGAATGGTGGGCTGGTCAAAGACCTAATAATGCCCTAAATGGCCTCTTTTCACACTACAAAGAAGTTACACAATAACCCAATGCAATGTTATAAAAAGCCATGAATTCACCTCATTTTCTCAAGGAATTCAAAGTAATGTTATGCTGCCTATATTGTTTTAAGGACTCCATCCTTGACAAGAACACATTGGCACCATTTCATTGAGCAATCCATCACACCATTGAGTGGATTTGCAAAAAGTTCTTTCATCACCATTTTCATTTTCTTTGTTGTAAGAAGAGCTACTAGTGAGGGTCCAAGAGCCTTCCCTTGGAGGAAGAAGGGACTTATAGTCCCCTTTCTTCTTGGTGCTTTGTTTTCATCAATAGATCAAGCCTCAAACATTGGTGACATGGGTCTTTTTGTTCTTGTTATCTCTATGTCCCTATGCTTATGATTTTAGTTTTTATTAGATTAATTCTCAATTATAGTTTTGTTTTTCTTTCTCTAACTCTTTTCTCTACAGCTGTCCTACTCAGCAGACCCAACTGAGCTTGCAAGCACCTCTTATTTGCTCACCAAGGTGACAAAAGAGGTTCAACAGATTGGCGACTCCACTGGGGAAAGGTATCAAATTCCTACCTCATTTGGGTTTATTTTTCTCTTCTTTTAGTTTGTTTAACTTGTAGGTGCACTAACTGGCCTAGGCCGACCTATCAACCATCCAATTCAAAGGAGAATTGAGAGAAATCCATTCGGATTTTTCTTTCTCAGCCGCTTGTCACTAGTGCACGGGTATTCTACCCCACAAACGTGCATCGTGCACGCATGCGCTTAAGTGACAGCCTTTCTCTGCGCACATGCGCTTTCGGACTTATCTCAGTTTGCACGCCGACGCTCTGTGCGCCTCTATCTTCACTAGGGGCCACACATCTGAGCAAAATTTCACATTGTAAGTTGTTGGGATGTGGGGAAGGCCATTTGCCTTCTTAAAAATGATGTTAAGCATGTTCTAAAAGCAGCACCACACTTAGTCCCCTCATCATATAAAGGGGTTAGTCAAACACACATAGGCACTTAGGAGGATAAAAATCAATTTCCCTTATTTGCTTTTTGCCACATGGATGGCTTGTTTTGACTCACAAGATAAGGTGGAAATAATTTTTAATCACATCTAACTTACATTGGGACTAGAATTTGAATTACAATCGCTTAGTATGCTCTTCTCTCGCGCCTTCAAGCGACCTTGAGAATCAGAAAAAGATTGTGAAACAATTTCATCTCCCTTAACAAAGTTTAAAAACTTTAGGAGAGGACAACGGCCCTTCTTGGGACCCCTCTTAGTTTTCTTTTTCAAACACATCTTAATATTGTAATGGGACCATACATGCCCACATGCTACAAAGATAGGATAGTGTTTGAAATTTTTCTTTCTTAGATCAAAACACTAGGGAAGTTTAAAGGTTTGTAACAGGCCCATACATGCCCACATGTTCAATCTAGGATAGTTTCAATCTTTTCTTAGATTACATCACAATAGGGAGTTAAAGGATAGTAACGGACTCACATGTCCACGTGCTAGTGTCCTAGGGATTTTTGAATTATGAAAGGTTGTACCAAAGGCACTTAGTTAATTAGGTAATCAAACTCTTGTAAGGACCAAGCGAAGTCCACATGCAGCAAGGTGACATCTAATTCACTAAAAATTGGCACACTTTCACTCACACACAAAAGTCACTTATCACTCAC
>ML778780.1:1449886-1489304 GCA_009831015.1 Picea engelmannii | reverse complement strand
AAAAACTCACTAAGTTTTCCTCCACAGGAGGTGCCAAAAGAAATTTTTTAGTCTAGGTAGGATTTCGGGGATAGGCATCCAAATAACTCCCTGTTATCTGGTTCTCACATTGTCAAAACATAGAGGTTGTCAAATAGGGAACTAAAAATCCTCCAAGTCAAGTGTTCCAATCACCATAAGGTAGGGAGATACCTGTGAAGGGTTGAAGGCTGAGGTACAGTTGTTCTGTGCGTCCCCCCTTGAGGCACCCACCTCTTGGACAAGATCCATCCTGTGAACCATTTCTTAGGCCGAAAATCTAAATGCCGCACTTTGACCAAGGTACCTAGTGGCCAAATTTAGGACATCTACCCAGGTGGCAATCGTGGGCTGCAATTGCACCTTGATTGGATTTTGTGTGGCTATTGGGAAATATCACTAGATCTTTCGAGATATGCCCCCTTTACCCCTCATTATAACCAATTATTTCATCCTTCACTAGTTTCTCTTCTGGTGACTTTAGACCCCACTGTTGAGTACTATTGGAAGGTCCAGTGTTATTTGAGAGGAAGGACGCTACGTCTTCTAGGACACGAGAATTTGCTTTATTTTTTGATTCCCCCACGCAGACAAAACCCACTTACCCACATATATGCTTCTTTCTCATTTTATGTATGATGCACATCTGGTTACAGTTTGATTTGGATATATATATTGTGTAAACATTCAACACAAAGACTCTTGTTCCTATATTACTCTCACCACTTTTTCACACATTCACACAGCTAGTCTGACATCATAGGGGAACCATAGAACCCCCGTCGTTCACGACGCTTTCTCAGCCTCCCTCCTATCTTAGGGGGAGTATCTGGTTGTGCCCGCTCATTGGCACCTCCTCCACACACTCCTGTGAGTGCTACTATCTTAGGATAAGCTTTGCTTGGTTCTACATTACTTGGGTCAACTTCCCAAGGTCATCCATTCACTCGCTCTCCTTTACACGGAAGCGAGGGACCCACTTCCTCTCAAGGAGGGAGCACCAACCCACCTAGCCCCCATCAAGGGTCAGGTTCACAACACACTATGGTCGGAGCTAATCCTCCCCCCCTACTGCAGATGCCATATTTGGCCTCTCTCAACATACCGGATCTCACCAAACTCACCAATGATCCTATATTGCATAACCCCACATGGCCTGCAATGCCAACCAAACTACCTTCAGACATACCAAAGTTTGAAGGAAAGGCAGGCGATGACCCTGCCAACCATGTCATGACCTTTCATCTTTGGTGCCCTTCCAATAGCATTATGGATGATTCCATCAGACTGCGATTATTTCAATGCACACTCACTGGCCCATCGGCTAAATGGTATGTCGAAGAAAAATCAAGGTCCCACGCGACCTTTGAGTCATTGGCCAAAGCATTCTTGACCTTCTTCCAATTACCCATCCGCCATGACAATGGTCTAGAACTACTGTCTAACTTCAAACAAACCTCATCCACACACATCGCTGACCACATTCACTAGTGGCGTAGGCGACGTAGTTTGTGTAAAGCAGAAACCACCAAGAAACAGTGTCTCGACTGGTTTCTTAGATCACTTGTCTCTCTCCTTGGAAAGGATGTAGCTTCCACCTTCCCTCAATTGGAAGAGGAAGCCATCAGCAAGGCCCAACAGTATCACCTCATCTACGCACAGTCAGGGTACTTATACATGGTACTTCCTGATCTTCCAAAACCTGTGCCATTTGGCCAAGACAAACCTGGGATGTCTCACTTAGCAGACAGACTAATAGGTGCCACCACACACCATGGTCCACAACCCCAACCACCACCTATGTATGGAACACCTCAATACCTGCCAGCATATGGGGGCACTCCTTATTACCCCCCACCTCCTTATCAACAACCATATCCTATTGCTATACCTCCACCCATCAGTGGACCACAGCCGACACCTCCCATACATCCACCTATTCCCAAAAATAGTGGTACTCCCTCAACATCATCTTATAGAACTAGTGAAATCACTACGCCTTCCTATGTACCTTATGGACCGGTACCACCACAAAATCCATACTTCCCATTTCCTGGTCCTCCACAACACATGGCTCCCCCACATCCTCATGCGGGGGTAAATTTTGTTCAACCTTCTGCTGCTCAACAATACCAAATTTTTGAACAGTTGAATACAGCCAACCCAACTCATCCATCGAAAAATGCCAAGAAGAAAGGACGGAACAGGAATAACAACAACCCAGGTCAAGGCAGGAATCAACCCCCACAGCACCAACCCACTGGGGGCAACCAGAACCAAGGGAACCAAAACCCCCAAGGGGGAAATAATAACAAACACCAAGGGCGAAATAATGTTAAAACCATCTTCCCTTGTGCCCTTTTTGGTGAGTTCGTTCATTACACTCACCATTTCCCCCAGATCGCTAATTTCAAATGGTTGAAAGACTCTGGTAGTATTCCCCATTCTCCTGCACAACCTGCCCCTTAGCAGGCACCACAACAATACGTGCAACAACCCCCTCCCACCGTGCTGCAAAATCCTATTCCACATCAAGGTGTGATAAACACCCAACACGACACACAACATCCCCCACCTCAAGGGGGACAGTACCTCAACCCTAACAACCTAGCAGAGCATACAATTCTCCTCACCAGTGAGGAAGAAATCCTTCTACAAACGCGTAGTCGTCAGTATCATTCACCCACTGAGTCTCCTTCCATCTCTCCAGAGACAAACCCTACACCGATGGGACCCCCATTGGTGATCCCTCGCCCTTCTACCGAACCACCACTATGCATCCCTCACATACCCTTGCACGGGAATGTCCACAACCCACAGGCTAGGGCAGCTCATAACTATAGCTTGGTAGATGACTTAGTGCAATCCCTGGCTGCCATGTTAGTCTTGGAAGTCCTCCAGACTTGTCCTACACAGTGGAAATCACTACTTTCCGCCTTGGGGGCAGTCGACCCTGCAGATACCCGACTCATCACCTTTGATCTTGATAGCGGAGAACCTCGTCTTCCCGCATTGATCGCTTTTCAAATACCAGTGAAAATACGGAACATCACAGTTCATCGATGTATCATCGATGAAGGTGCATCTACATGCATTATGTCCAAAACAGTATGGCAGAAACTTGGTTCCCCAGAACTCATACCCTCTGCCATCACATTACGAGCTTATGATGGACGACCATCCTCTCCTGAAGGGCTCTTCCAAAATGTCCCCGTTGAACTCGGGGGAAAGACTATTCTCATCGACATCGAAGTTATCGATGCCCCGCTCGATTATAATATCTTGTTCGGTCGTAGCTACATGTACGCTATGAAGGCAGTGGCATCTTCCGTCTTTCAGACAATGATGTTCCCCCACAATGGGAAGATCGTGACCATCGACCAAGTCTCACATTATGAGCCTAACCCATCTGCCAACCTCGATAACATTCTTCCCCTCATCCACACAAACCAAGACGCATATCCCCTCATCGAGATGGGTCCTGGGATTTTTAAAGATCCATCCTTGTTAGGGACATACCATGGAGCACCACCACTCCTTCATCCTGCTAATCAAGTATGCATCATCTCATCTAATGGAACTCACACAGAGGAGGCTCGTCCTCCTCAGGAGGCTTCGGTCATTCCTGATGTCCCAACAGTCGCAGAACCACTCCCGCCGAAACCTCCTACGCACTCGTCAACCTCAACAGTCCACGAATCCACATCCCCTTAGGGGCATAGTCCCATTTGGGAGACAGGCCCCCAACCCCTCACTCAAACTCCCTTCTTTTACCCTCCAACAGGTATAGAAGCTTTTCAGGTAGCCGCAATGCTCACACTACCTAATATGGTGTTAGAAATCCCAGTATGGTATTTACACCCACCTGAGATGGTCCCTCAACCATCCCTTCCCCCACAGGAAGGAATCCCCATGATGATTCCCGTCCTTACACCCACCACCCCCCCACTCACTAACCTCCCTGCTACAGCTGGGGGCAAGATAAAGAAGAAATATCCCACCGCTCCACTTCCTCCATACATCCCACCACCTTGCACACTATGTGAGAAAGAGGGCCACCAAACCAACAATTGTCCATCACTACCTGAATTATGGAATTTGATCCCCCTCAATCAAACTCCCATAACACCTGCCACTACTGCTAGTCCCACCACTACCACCCACCCCTCCAATAGTAAAGGGTTGAGGACCAAATACGCTTGTGCTATATGTTCAGAGTATGGCCATTATACCCATCATTGCCCAGGACTGCCACGCTTTCGGCAGACATTAGCCACTGTATGCCAGAACTTCCAGAACAACCCCAGTCCTGCTATGTCCTCATCAACAAATATCACTGACATCCGCTATGTCACCACTTCAGTCAATGAACATATGAGATGCCCTTTCTCTCTCTGTGATTCATTAGCTCATTTTACATACCAGTGTCCTATGATCCTTGAATACAGGAGACGTCAATTGTCCCTACTCCACCGACCCGCAGAGGCGGTAATTGGCATTACCTTGTCACTCGAGGATCTTCATGTCATTTCTCCCGAGCCCGAGGCACTCCCAACACCTCCATGGTTCTTCAATGAAGCCTCTGAGGATTTACCCTGCAACCCCCCCAATTCTCCTGCTCATTCACCTACAGATACTCTCCACCCAACTACCATGGGTACCCCTCAGTACTTCAATATATGGTTTATGTTGAGTGAACCCACACCATCTCCTAACCGTGTTCCCCCTGTTTCTTCACCAGGGGGCAACCACCCAACCACTGTCACTGAGATCACTCCTCATGACCCCTTGTATTCCCGACGTTTCCACTGCGATGAGGAAATACTAGAAGAGATAAACCACCCAGACTCTCCCTGGGATGCGCTACATCACCGTGCACTCTTCTCTCCACAGGAAGCCTCCATGCCTCCCAACCAAAACCCCATTTACGCAGTCGAAACCAAGGATTTTATCCCATCAGGGCCTATCAATTGGTTCAACAATCCCATTCCTGCCCCTGATGCTTTTGAAGAAGGTAATATGGCCAACATTTCCCCCACCATCAAAATCGACATTTCCATTAAAAATGGCATCGTCAAAGAAATCATCATTGGAGCTGCTTGCACTCCTCAGGAAATTAATGCATATAAAGCCCTCTTCCAGGAATATAGGGATACTTTTGCCTGGTCATACATGGAAATGCCTAGAATCAATCCCTCTATTGTCAAACATCGCATCGACACCTAGCCCGACATCACACCAGTTCGCCAAAAATAGCGACCACTACACCCATCCAAAGCCGCGACTATCAAAGCCGAAATTGACAAATTACGCGCTGCTGGGTTTATTTACCCCATCGCTTATACTTCATGGGTTTCCAACCCTGTACCCATCGACAAAAAATAGGGCACTATCCGCGTTTGAACAGATTTTTGCGATATCAATAACACATGTCCCAAAGACAACTTTCCAATGCCTTTCATCGATCAGATTATCGACGACTGCGTCGGACACGAGGCTCTCTCCTTTATGGATGGATTTTCTGGCTATAACCAAATACAAATCCACCCAGTTGATCAGTATAAAACCACATTCATTACCCCGTGGCGTACTTTTGCATATCGTGTCATGCCTTTCGGCTTAAAAAATGCTGGCGCAACCTTCTAGTGGGTAATGACATACATCTTTCACGATCTGGCTACTATCATCCTCGCCTACTTGGACGACCTCACAGCTCGATCCAAGAGATGCACCCAGCATCTGGATGATTTACGAATCATTTTTCAATGGTGTCGTCAGTACAACATCCGCTTGAATCCCCTCAAGTGTGTGTTCTGTGTCACCGCAGGGGGCCTCCTCGGTTTTATTATTTCCCAACGTGGTATTACCGTAGACCCCCTCAAAGTCCAAGCTATCACCGAAATTCCACCTCCCCGGAATTTACGACAACTTCAAAGTCTACAGGGCAAAGCTAAATTTCTTAGACGCTTTGTCCTCGATTACGCCATACGCGCACACAGTTTCCTCTGCTTACTATGTCACGACATCCCTTTTCACTGGGACGACCATGCCCAACAGTCATTTGACAATATTAAATCAGCGCTTTCAAATGCACCTTTAATTAGTGCACCTGACTATAATCATGACTACATCCTCTACATATTAGCATCAGCTGTATCAGTAGTTGGCATCCTCATCCAGCTCGGAGATGACAATCATGAACACGTCATTTATTACATTAGTAAGAACCTCTCAGGACCACCCTTGAAGTATAAACACGAAGAGAAACTGGCTCTTGCAGTTGTCCCCGTAGTCCAGAAACTGCGCCATTACATTCTGCTTCGCACCACAAAGGTTGTCGCAGATTCGAACCCTATGCAGTACTTTCACAGCCATCGGCAAGTTAACGGCAAATTCGCTCAATGGATTGTTATCCTTCAGGAGTACGACCTCGAGTTCTCAACACATAAGAGTAAGAAGGCCCTCATTCTCGCCGAACTTGTCACGGCCCTCCCCTCTGACACCACCAGTGCCCTCGTCAATACTGACTTTCCCGACGAACATCTCTTTTACATTACTTCGAATGATCCTTGGTACGACGACCTTCTCGTCTACCTCCGAACTCAAAAGTTCGATAACCACCTTTCACGGGATGATCGTCGACGTATTCGCCATCAAGCCCCCTGCTACCTTCTCATTGGAGACATCCTATACCGGCGGGGCGTTGACACCCTTCTTCGTTGATGCCTGACTATTAACGATGCCGACAGAGTCTTAAACAACTGCCACAACAATGCATGTGGGGGGCATCTTTCAGGTATATCCACTGCTCAAAATATTATCCAAGCCAATTACTTTTGGCCTACCTTGTTTCACGATTGCATTCATGCCGTGAAATGATGTGAGCAATGTCAGCTCTATGCCAACAAAGCCCGAGCTCCCCCCACTCTTCTTCACCCTGTCATTACTACCGGCCCTTTTTGTAAATGGGGCATCGACTTTATGACTTGTAATCCCCCCTCCAACAATGGTCACAAATACATTGTTGTCGTCGTTGATTACTTCACCAAATGGGCCGAATCTATGCCCACTTTCAACAACACTGCTGACACTGCAGCGCGTTTTTTCTTTAACCATGTCATATCCCATTTTGGAGTACCCCTCCAACTCATTTCCGACCATGGGAAACACTTCGAGAATGAGATCTTCGTCGAACTCTCATCTCAGTTAGGCTTCTCTCACGAGTTTGCCTCACCATATTACCCTCAGTCAAACGGACAGTTTGAAGCAGTTAACAAAGTCCTCAAGACCATGTTACAGCACACGGTTAATAAACATAAAACCAATTGGCATCATATGTTATTTTTTTCACTATGGGGTTATCGAATGGCGGTGAAAACTGCCACTGGTTTCACACCATTCCATTTAGTCCATGGGGTAGAGGAAACTCTTCCCATCGAGTGAGAAATTCCCACCTTACGCACCGCAATTGAGCTATTACCTGACACTACTCCAATGGAGCAGCGCTTGCTGAACTTGAAGTCTCTGGATGAAGATCGTCGATCTTCCTTACAGAACAACGAGGCAGCTAAAAAATGATCCAAGGCTACCTTTGATCGCCATGTCAACCTTCGATCATTCCGTGAAGGCGACCTCATCCTGGCTTATGATATCGCTCACGATACCTTTGGACACGGAAAATTCAAATCACTTTGGCATGGCCCTTACATTATGCAACATTGCCTCACCAAAGGCGCATACATCCTAGCCTCTCCCAAAGGCCTCTCTCTCAAAGAACCCATCAATGGGTTGTATCTCAAGAAATTTTATGCTTAAAAGTAGTCATTCTACTTTAGTTTATTTCTTCTTTTTAGTGTTTTTAATCTTTTTTCTTTTGCCCTCACGTCTAAACTATCCCTTTTGCTATTGACAGATGCTTCCTCCACCATCCTACCACATTGGTTACGCCGACGACGCCAGCCGTTGGACACAAAATCTTGCTTCGGCTGCTTGGGCTCTCTACACCCCCTCACATGAAATGCTACATTCAAGCGGCATATGTTTGGGGCCAGCAACCAACAACAAAACTGAATAAATTGTTGTCATTGGCCTCCTGGACGACGCCCAGCATCATCATATTCGTCACCTTAGTGTCTTCCTCGACTCTCAACTAGTCGTTCTCCAGCTCAACAATGTGTACCGCGTACGCGATCCGTGCCTCTTTCGCAAATACCTGCAGGTTAGGCTTTTATCTCAACATTTTGATTCCATTACATTTACACATATTCCAAGACAATTGAATCAAATAACAGATCAAATAGCTAACATGGCGTTAGATTGGCATATATCACATCAAGCTCCACCACATGCATAAACATATCACAAAAACCTGTCACAGCATATATATAGAATGGACGTACTCAAAACATTAGCAAAAAACATGTAGACAACATCAGGATCTCAAATATGTATACTCATGTATATATAAAGGCCCATTAGGCCATCTGAATATTTAAATACAAAAATACATGTATCCGCAGGCCAATGCAGCACCTCGGTACAAACAATGGGCTCACCAGCCTATATACAACAAAAAAGATATACATCATGCACCACTCATGGTGCCTCTATCGCGCCACCACCTTCTCCTCCCTCAGGCAGTGGCAGCCCACTACCACCTGCCCCAGGCGGTGGTGGTCCACCCACAGGACCCTCCTGCCCCAACGGTAGGCGTCCACTCGTCATAGCAGCAAGCACTATTGCTCGTCGCACTATCGCCCGCACATGTGGGGCCCATAACCCCTAAATGCCTCTGTACGGCCCTCCGTACAGCCCTTGCCCAAAAAATTGAAAACCTATTTCTATGCAGGATGATCAGACCACTAACCTGATACTCGCAGATCCTCAATCGGCTACCTCGTCCTCCCCGAATCTCCCAATCTCCTCTGAAAACTGCTCGTCTGGTCACTATTGCAGCAGGTACAAATGAGGTGGCAATGTGGGCCCTACAGCTATATATAGGCCTTTTGCCAAACTTCCACTCACCATTCCGGGAGCCCACGGTGTCCATTTTTCAATCTGTCTTCAGCCACAAGATCAGCATCCTGTCACCTACATCACAGCAGTCCCTGGGTCGATTTTCATCCTAAGCCCCCAAGGTGCCTTTTTTTCATATCATGGTCAGGTACGCACGCACATAGTCACATTTATCAAATACATGCTCATATCTTTGATTCTCTTCAGATATTGTTCACTTTGGGTATTTGGTTTTCATGTGTGCAGGTACTTGCTCATCATCCATCGGCACAACCCCTTTAGGTATATACTCAGCACTGGCATGTAGTCTTTCCCATTGTCTCACCCTTTCATTTCTAGTCACACCCTCTGTTGTTTACCTCTAGGATCCCCATTCCCGGATCTGCAGTACCCACACCTCCATTTTGCATCTTCGGTACTGTTACCCGGTAGCATTCTTACCCACATGAGTTGTCCCATTCATAGCACCTTTTGGCACTTTTGACACTCATGCTATTCTTCATTACCCTTTAGGGATGGGAGTCCTGATATTCTTTCATCATGTCGTGAATCAACCACATACTCCTTCTCCTCATTTTGCTAGCTTTCCCACACGGACTCCCAGATTATCTCTTTACGGTTCTATTTTTTACCTGCATCCCCGCAGTATCATGAACCCTCCATTTCATCCACAATCAATTTTCCCATCTGTGAACCTACCTTCATTTCACCTACCTCATACAGACACTCACCAATGGGGCCCCCACCCTTCATCAGTTTTCCAAGAAAATTCTGCCCTCCATGGGCCACCCATATCACACTGGGGCACTCGTTTTTGTATTTGTACATTTCTCCCCAAATTATTCGTTATTTATTGTACAAACACCTTTATTTCCAATCATTTCATTATCCTTTTTGTCGTCACCTTTGGCGACCTGCTTCCCTCCTTTTGGCCAAACGCAACCCATGTCACCCTTGGTTGGAGCATTACTCATCATCTACCCTTGCCGGCATCATCCATATATTCAGAGTATCCCACAGGTCACTTACCTCTATCCTCTGCATTTGTTGACTTTGTCCCACCTCTGGCACAACTTATCACTGGTCTTGTCGTCCCCATGACACTCGACCTCATTACACGGTTGCGGCCACTTTTTATCTCATACATCCTCCAACCAAGGGCAGTCCTGAGTCTTCCAACTTCTTGACTTTGTCCATGTACCTCTGCTACTTCCTCACCTCAGTATATTTCCCGAAGCCCTTTGCTTCTGGGAGTCGCATTCCCCTTTTGTCGACATCAGCACAATTTTCTAGAAGGGTGACAGTATCTTGATTCTCATTATCTATTCAATGAGAGATCTCGGACGGCACAGGGTGAAACACCATTTCTCCCTACTGTCGTTGACCCCCATAACATTCGACGCCAACACTTTCTCATGTTACGGTGGGTCTTACTTTGCGACTATTGTAGTTATTTCTATCATTTTCCGAAGACCTCTGAACTTGGTAGGGCTATCAATGCCCGCATCATCACCGATACTTATTACCGCGATCATTGCCTATTATTCAAAGTATGTTCCTTTGCAGAATTGTCTTCTGCCTTTATCATCACCACCCCCGAGGGCGCTGTAGTTGTCTACACCAACACTTCAGTCATCCTTTTTCAGAGTTACATAACATAAGCATGGGGCATGCCTGCCTCGTTTGTACACAATTTTCTATTTTGCACACCTCATAGAAGGTCGGGTCCTACCGGTTCCTTTTTTCTCCAACGGATCGCTCTGAACGATCCCACTATTGCTGTATCTTACAACAACATTCTTAGTAGAAGAAACATTGATGGATTTCAGCTATACGTATGCTCCTAACCTCATCCATCAGGGGGCATCTGTTATCACTTAAATTTCGTCCGCACATGGTTACAAGAACTCAGCATCGTCAAACAGTAATGAAGTCATTCATGGCCCTGAATTAATCTCACAGCATTCAAAAAAGGGAAAAAACTATACAAAGTAGTGAAAAATTGAAGAGCACTTTGCAGACATTGGGCGCGCGTGCACATGCGCGGAACAGGAACGTAGAAAGTGCGCATATGTGCACAATGTGTGGTTGTTAGCGCAAAAAGCCATGCACTTGCTAAACGGTGCATTTATGAATGTGGTCGGCCTCCCAACCACTTATGGTTCAGCTCCCAAGCTGATTTGACCTCCAAATCTGGGCTGGATCCGAATGGTGGGCTGGTCAAAGACCTAATAATGCCCTAAATGGCCTCTTTTCACACTACAAAGAAGTTACACAATAACCCAATGCAATGCTATAAAAATCCATGAATGCACCTCATTTTCTCAAGGAATTCAAAGTAATGTTATGCTGCCTATATTTTAAGGACTCCATCCTTGACAAGAACACATTGGCACCATTTCATTAAGCAATCCATCTCACCATTGAGTGGATTTGCAAAGAGTTCTTTCATCACCATTTTCATTTTCTTTGTTGTAAGAAGAGCTACTAGTGAGGGTCCAAGAGCCTTCCCTTGGAGGAAGAAGGGACTCATAGTCCCCTTTCTTCTTGGTGCTTTGTTTTCATCAATAGATCAAGCCTCAAACATTGGTGACATGGGTCTTTTTGTTCTTGTTATCTCTATGTCCCTATGCTTATGATTTTAGTTTTTATTAGATTAATTCTCAATTATAGTTTTGTTTTTCTTTCTCTAACTCTTTTCTCTACAGTTGTCCTGCTCAGCAGACCCAACTGATCTTGCAAGCACCTCTTATTTTCTCACCAAGGTGACGAAAGAGGTGCAACAACCTCTACAAACCTTTCTCCTTCTGAAGGATCCAATGGTGCAATGACTCTATATTCACCTGATTCAAAAGTCATTTTTCTTGTCTTCAGGTTGATTATATCATTGTTGTCAAATTCCTAGTCCAATCCAAGTAATGATGGGTAAGGTGTTGTGCCATCTACTATCTCTATCACTTAAAAATATTCCATAGTGTGCACTCCATACAAATGTATTGTCACACCTTTAAGCCTTCCAATTGGTAACACTCTTTTTTGATTTTCTAGTTTCAATTGGACAGGTGAATAGACTAATGTGGGTTCTCCCATACACTTCCATGTCTTCGTATGCAAGACATTTACTTCAGAGCCTAAATCCAGTATAATATCTCCCATGTTGAAATTCCCAATGTTGGTGCTCAGTCTAAATTCTCTGCTTGTCCTTCTTCCTATATGGAGATGATTGACTATTTTCTTCTCTAACTTCCCTACTACCTCTGTGTTTCATTTTTCTATCATATTTTGTAAGACCTTAAGAAATGATGGATCATTCAACAACTTGACATAGGATTGTAGAAAAGTCTTTATGGTACTTACTTTCTCTAAAGGTTATCCTTCACTAGTATGGTCCATTGAGGATGGAATATCGTACATTCGTGGGTTATTAGTTTGTTTTACGACTAATGTATACACAACATTCTACTTCAGAAACTCTTGTCCAGCCTCCTTAAATTTTTCCTTTTCTTTTCACGCGTCAAACTGCTTCTGTGGCTCAGTATTCTTCTTAACCCATTGGTATTGAGATGGATCTCATTTTGATGCATCAATTCCTGTCTTAGCTCTTCCTTGAGTGCCTATATTGATGTTTCTCCCATCATCCCTAGCGTTTACAGAAATCCACTAGATGTTTTGGTTGTTCTGGTTCCTTTTTTCCTGGATCTTTCCCAATACTGTTGGGCAGTCTTATGTATCATGGTCTATTGCGCGATAGTACATACATGTCGTCGATGGAAGTGTACAATCCCTTGAATAATGTCATGGTTATTGGAATTTTTGGCACAATACTAGTCCTTTTCTTCATCGAAATATTCCTCTTCCTTGTCCTCCACCTTGATCTCCTCATGTTGCGTTGTATTGGGGTACCTGGTTATATTGCGCAGGGTTATACTATGGTTGTGCATTATTGTATTGTCGCTGCGTATTATTGTACTATTGTTGTGAATTGTTGTATGGTGGTGGTACCTGGATGAAATGAGGTGTAGCTTGTCCTGTCATCATTTTTTCTTGCACCTTATAAGTGTTTGAAGTTATTTCTCTCATCATCTCGATCATTCTACAATCCTTATCATCATGACCCATTGATTTAAAAAAATTGCAATATGAACTTTGTGGTACTCTCTTATACTTATGCATCATGGGACAATTATATGGATCATGCCAATGAATATTACAAATCTTGCACCATGGTCCTCTTGTTGGAAAGGGGTTTGGCACCCCTGTTGCCATATACGGCATAAAAGTTGGACATTCGTTCTTATGGTGTCCTTTTGTCCTGCTTAACGTACACAAAACAACTTCTCTTTTCGCTTTACCCTTATTCTGGTTAAGTTGAAATGTCAGGTTCTTCAAATCCTCCTTCAACTCCTCTATTGTTGGATCTATCTGTTGATACTAGTTCTCTTCCAGTTGCAAGGCTACCTGTAGAGCGTTTGCTTGAGTTTGGAACTTATGTTGTCTTAAAGGATAATTCAAGTGCGGTAACAATGAGTTCACAAATAAGTTCCTATGTTTCATGTCAGTAATTGCATATTTCAACTTACCTTTCAGACGTTTTAACCTCTGATCAATCTCCCAAACAGACTAACCTGGATTCTACCTGATTTCAATAATTTCATTCATGTACTGGTCTTATGAGCTTGGCTTCTGAAACTTGTTTACTAGTAGTTTTTTCACGTCTGTGATAGTATTTGGTACTACCTGTGAACTGTTTACATCCAAGCTCATGTACCAATCCAACACACAATCTCTTAGTGTGATATCTAACTACACGAGATTTGTATCCTCATATGTGATATGCTTTGCTTCTAAGATCTTCTCACAAATGAACAAGTTCTTTTCAGGTTCCTCTGATGCCTCTCCCCAAAATTATGGTAATCTAATTGTGGGATCATGTCCTTCCATTTTGAACTATGTTGAACTACTGCCTCTGTGTGGTGTAGATAATTGACTGTTACTTTCTGAACTTGCTCCCCCAGTTGATTTTCCTTGATTGGATCCCTATCATGTTGTGTTTCTTCAACTAAAATTCAATTGTCTAAACGCTAGTGTTCTTTCTCGTGTATTAATCACACATGGGGTTGTAGGTTCCACACTAACGATGATCTGGATTGGAGTTTTTTCTTTTGTTCCTAACCCTAGACCTCCTATTTTCCTTTCATATTTAGTCCAAACTACACGGAGTTGTTTCTCGGCCAAAACTAATGCCATATACCGATATGATAAGCTAGGCCTTAGAACATGTGGATATCCCAACGAGAACCATCTGCAGTCACCAGAAGACCATCTTCGACTCTTTTAGACCTGAGGACATTCAAGTAATGTACAAATTAAATCCTAACCCCAAATATACTTACAATGCATCATTTATAATAAAGTTTGAGGATGAGGAATGCACTAAATATGACAGAACTATCCATGATATAGTAAAATCCTGGTGGGGAAATCAAAATAAGTTCAAAACTAATACCCAAAGTATATATTCTACAGCCTCTTGTGATGCTCATATCTTGTACATTTCCATGATGCTCTGTAGAATGTTTGGAAAGAAAAATCCCGCACTCTTTACCATAGAATGGGTTCCCATAATCCATGAGGTTGCTGAGGGATATACTTTTGATTGGGGAAAAATGTTGTCAGATAACTTAGCCAAGAAAATTGGTGATTACAAAATTCATAAATATAAAGGAGAACATGCTCCTTTCTATATGTATGCATATATTATGGATGCAATTTGTTTCAAGACCCCATTTCCTCTTATAAATTGGAACTAGACTCCGACGGTTGTCGAGCCCATACATTTTTATCATTCTAAGTTATGGGAGGAAAATTCAAAGGACTCTTTTTATGAAATTTGTCATAATGTGGTGATTCCAATTCATGAAGTTATTTATGGACGACCTTCCCCCAGAATTTCAGAAAAAATCATTGGAAATTTAGGTGTTATTGCAGATTGGTATATTGAGGAAGGATTCTCTTACATCATAGTGTTCAGATGCTATATATCTCCTCATGCTCTTCCCAGATTCTTACCAGACAGACTGGTTTGCATAGAAGTAACATATCAAACAGTTTCAAGAGGAATAACCAAAGAGATGAAGGTAGCATAGAAAAGAGTTTGGCCAACCTTTCCCATACAGGTTGACATAATTTCATTATCTGATTTTGGACACGCTAAGATGGAGGCTTTGGCCTTAGAAGATACTAAATTGTTTAACATTTAATAAAAAACGCATGATCATCATAGGGTGGTTGAAAATCATTTATCTCAATTCAATATGAAAACATACATCCATGAAGATTCCCCCTATGATGAAGTTTTCAAAGGAGTAATATCCTATGATGAAGTTGTATTCAGATTTCAAAATCTTCCTCAATATCAACAATCAGGATTCCTCATATTTCAAAAGGAAAGAAGGAACAGTCTACCCAAAGTCTTGTAGAAAGAAAAAATACTTAACCCAACTTCACAGGTGAAAGAAAAAACAGAGCCCAAGAAACATAGCTTTCCTGACAACAAATCTATGGAAGTGGAAAAGAATGCAAATACATTGTCTAAAGATGAAATAATTACAGGAATATCCATACAAGGTAAAAATGAGCAATAATTATTAGCATTTTTTGAATCTTTTATGAAGCAAGGGCACAGTTTTCGTCTATCATTGCCAAACACTGAAACTCTAGTGAAAAATGACACAAATCAATAAGGATCTACTGCACTTATTTCTCCCATACCATCATTAAATCCTCTAGCAACAAGGTATGAGTTACCTAGTTCAGAGGTTATCAATATAGAGGACTTGACACCTATTGAAACCAAATATATGCTTTCATCAAATTTATTTTTCAACAAGAAAAGGAAGGCTATCATAAGAAGGGAATATCAATAGAAGGAGGGCGTAACTACCATAAACCATAAAATGATATATGATGGACATGGATAGAGTGACCCTGAATTTGCAAAAGAAGTTGCAGATTCATTGAGAGATTTTGCAACTGCCAACCTGTGGTCAATGGATAAGCTCATAACACAACTAGACCAAATGAATGTTCTAATTGAACAATTGCATAATGATATGCAATAGGTGGAAGTGACTGCTAGATATAAAATCAATTTTGATATGGATCAAATCAGATAGGGTTTTCAACAACAAATTAAGCAGTTAGACGATAAATTGGAATTAAGTGTTAAAAATCAACACTTGAGTAAGAATATGCTTTCCCAGTGAGATATGTTAATAGAGAAACTACAAACTCAAATAATATTATTCGAGAGCACATGAATGGACATTTATGCATTCAAGAATCAAGCATCAAAAGTAAATTAAAAGATGAAAACTGTCCAACAAGATCTGTACGAAAATATGGATATTATTCAAAGAAATTATCAAGTGATCAATAATTCTTTGAAGAATATTTATGAAAAGGAGAGGGAAGCCTATATGTCCAGGTCCAAATTCCAAGAATTCATAGTATGGAGACAAAAACTCAATGTAGCTGGGTTTTCTCCTTTTTCAAAGTTTGAGAAGATAAAGGGAGAAATGGATTTGAAGGTCTGGGAAACTAATATTGAAGAAAGTAAGAGGCTAGCCAGAGAGGAAAAAGAGTCCTGTCTTAATTCAGTTTCACTTGTAGATCTGGAAATGGAAAAGATTGATGTCAGTGGTATTCATGATACACTTGGACAAATTGAGATAGAAAAGAGAAAAGAAGGTCTAAAGAAATGTAGAGAGAAGGTACAAAATGATATCCTACAGGTAAAGCATGTTAATTTACTTATGGTAAATGATCTTCTGGTGAAACCGAGTTTGCAACATCAGATCACAGAATAGGAAGTTGTTAAAATTCAAGAAAAGTTACCATTAGTGCACAAAAAAGATTTCTCATTTGATTTAAATGCAAATGTCGAACCTTCCAAGTTCATTTTTGCATTAATGGAACTACATGTACAATTAAAGGATCAGAAAAAACTAGGTACATCCACAAGCAAATAGAGGGCGAGTGAATTTATAGCGATCAAAATAAATCTCCGCAAATCCAAAAATATCTTCATTGTATATTTTAGTTTTGATTGTATTATTTTTTAGAATGAAAAATGTGGAATGTCTAACTACTTTTGGTTAAGACATTTTAGTATAAATAAATAGATCAAAGATCTATTCAAGGCTTCTTCTGGCCGAATGTAAAAGAGAATTTTCTAAATATCAATTAGAAAGAGAAGGCAAAGATTCTACATCTCATTTCCTTGAGTTATGTTCTTTCTGTGTATTACCATTTCATAATATTATGTTGTTTACTCCATGGCTCTTGAAGATTGAAAGACTATAATTTAGTAACACATCTACTATGGTCCACACATTGGATATTTGTTCAGTTACAATTTTTCCTATGTTATTACTGTGAGTAAAACAAGACCTGTATATGTGTAAGTTTCCTCATTTTAAATCATCTATGAAAGGAATCCTTATTCATAATTCTTCTATTGTAGATAAGGTAAGATTTATGTGTATTTGATACCTTACTTTATTTTGATAGACTTTGTTAATCAATTCTACTTTTCATATGATAAAAACTTATAAAGAATCAAAGAAAGAGATATTGTCTCTATGTTTTCCAATCATTAGAATTCATTTGATGTTTCATATTAAAACTGAAGGTAGAAAAGCATTACAAAAACCATTCTCTTAAATTTTGGATGCCTAACATTATTCTGTGAGCCTAGAATAAATCTCAGGAACAACAAATGGCCTCCTCTTCTTTCCTTTATCCATCTCCCTGTCCATATCTGATGCAGGAGCATCATTGGAAAGTGCACAGAGGTGGGACCACTCAACACGTGAGAGTTCTTCCATAACTTCAATGTGAGCAGTCACAAACGATTTCGGGATCTGCCTCCACTCAACACCAAAATTCACCTTCGAAGGCATGCTTGAATCGGTGCCAGATTTTTCCCTTTGAAGCAAGTTTCTAAAATTGTAAATAGAGCAGAAGTTTCCACTTCGGCTCTGGACTACGACTAGACTAAGATAGCGTAGGATAAGGTTTAGGGTAGGCAAGTAGCCAAGGGAAACCCTAGGAACATTCTGAGTTATGTAAAAGTTTGTAAGCCTAGTTAGTGACAGTAGGAAAAAGGGGAGAGAGCTATAATATAGAGAAATCGGCTGTAAGAGAACTATGTTGGAGAAGAAAATATCAATTTTTGATCTACTGTAATTTGTATGTGTGTGTAGCCAATGGGCACTTGTGAATAGAACAAAATGGAAAATTGACCCAAATGTGTGATGTTTGGACTGTGTGCATTTTCCCTGTTATTTTTTGTTTTATAAATAAGTGAATGGAACTGTAAGGTTTTGGCAGTTTCAATTGTTTCTCTTCATAGGAAGCTCTACAAGGTGTGCATCGAGCCGGAGAGAAGCACCGTGGACCTGAGTTGTAGAAATCCCTCGGACGCAAGGAGTGCGTGGGAGATCAAATTCTGAACCAGACAAAGCTTAGGAGGGATAACACTTCGGAAGGTGTTGTCGAGACTAGGAACTCATTACTTGGAAGGAGCGAAGACTGGGTCTTCACAAACTTAGAAAATATTCTAAGTCGGAATCGAGTAAAAGCTTAGGAGGAAGAACTTCGTCGAGTGTTGGATCACTGTGGAAATTCCCGCAGATCGTCCGATTGGAAAAAGGAGCACATAATTTAATGCTACGTAGATCTAGGTGAGGGGAGTTCAAATATCTGAACAAACGGTGGAGAGTCCTCGAGGAGGAACACCAAAACCTTGCAGGCCGTTGGATCAGGTGGAGCAGTGAGGAGGTTAGTGGCGAGATTTTCTCAACGCCCATTTCGCGACTTCGGGTACCGTGAGTTGGGAAGACAAAGGATCTTGCCTTTCAAAATCCTGAATCATGAAATCATGAAATCGTGATTCGACCAAGACCGTCGATCCTAGGGATCATTGTGAGTCATTGATCAGATGTCGGGACATTTCAACGTTTCAGTTTTTCGGTAACTGGAGACTCCAAGGAGCAAAGACATCTCCTTGCATCCTGATTTCGTGAAACACAAAATCCTGAAGGAATAGGCATCGGGACATTTCAGCTTTTTGGCTACAGGAGGCTCCAAGGAACAAGGACACCCCTTGTATCCAGATTTCGCAAAATGCAAAATCCTGAAGGAACAAGCGCCAGGACATTTCAGTATTTCGGCTACCAGAGGTTCGAGGGGCCAAGAGACGGAATGCTTGACTTGTGAAGTCTCAGTCCCCAATATTTCAGTATTTTGGCTACCGAATATTCGAGGGATGAAGGAATGGGATGCTTGACTTGTGAAGTCTCAGTCCCCAATATATTGAAATTTCATCTACCGGAGGTTTGAGGGACGAAGGAATGAGACGCTTGACTTGTGAATTCCCGGTCCCCGATAAGTGCCTTTTCAGTTTGGTGCAAGGTCATGACCCTTGGTTGTATGCTATGGGAGCTCATGCTTGGTGCCTGAAAATTCCAACTGAGCATTTGTAAGGGACCTATATATTCGCCCGAAGGGTTCTATTTCGGAACTAGAAGAGAAATTTTGGCTCCAGAATCAAAAGATCCTAACCGGGAGGTCACGCAACCCTTAGGAGGGATAGGGGTCTACATCAGGTGGTATCAGAGCATAAATATTTTCATCTGTAGACTTCAGGTGAAGGAGAAAAAGAAGGAGACAGAGAAATTGGAGTTGTACTCTGTGTGTGACAGATAGTTGACCTAATGCCGCCAAGAAGATGAGATCCGTCTTTTTCCAACCATGTTGTGGAGAGGGAGATGCGAGAGTTTCATGCCCGAATGGAAGCAATGGAAGCAGCACAGAGAAGAGAACCTAACATTGGGGATGTTAGTGATGCAAAAAGTTAAGAGGATGAGGTTGAAGAAGCTACAGGAGAGGATGTTGTAGAGGAATGTTTGTTGAGAGCAGTTGCTATATTGGGAGGCAGAGCTAAGATAGAGGTCCCCATGTATGAGGGAAATCTAGATGCTGAAGAACTATTGGACTGGATAAGGTCCATGGAAAAACACTTCGACTATGAATATGTCGATGAGGAGAAGAAGGTGAAGTAGGAAGTCACCATGCTAAAAGGGCATGCAACACTGTGGTGGGACGAACTGCAGGCTGAGAGGAGAAGTAAAGGCAAATAGAGGATTGGAAAGAAGACCAAGAGGAAGACTTATTTTGAGTATCTAGTCAAATGGAATGGATTCCCAATAGAATATGCTAGTTGGTAAAATGAAGTTGTTATCCAGAAGCAGGGAAAGTTAGTAGAGGAGCTCATGGACAGGAGTCCATGAATTTTTGTCAAGGGGAGTATGATGCAGAAGCACCATTGGAAAGTGCACAAAGGTGGGACCACTCAACACGTGTGAGTTCTTCCAGAACTTCAACATGAGCAGTCACAAACAATTTTGGGATCTGCCTCCACTTAGTGTTGAAATTCACCTTCGAAGGCACGCTTGAACCAGTGTCAGATTTTTCCCTTTGAAGCAAGTTTTTGAAATTGTAAACAGAGTAGAAGTTTCCACTTCGGCTCTGGAATACGACTAGACTAAGATTGTGTAGGATAAGTTTTAGAGTAGGCAAGTAGCCAAGGGAAACCCTAGGAATATTTTGAGTTATGTAAAAGTTTGTAATCCTAGTTAGCGGCAGTAGGAAAAGGAGGAGAGAGTTGTAATACAGAGAAATCAGTTGTAAGAGAATTGTGTTGGAGTAGAAAATATCAATTTTTGAGCTACTGTAATTTGTATGTGTATGTAGCCAGTGGGCACTTGTGAATAGAATAGAATGAAAAATTGATCCAAATGTGTGATGTTTGGACTGTGTGCATTTTCCCTGTTATTTTCTGTTTTATAAACAAGTGAATGGAACTGTAAGGTTTTGGCAGTTTCAATTGTTTCTCTTCATAGGAATCTCTACAAGGTGTGCATCGAGCCAGAGAGAAGCACCATGGACCTGAGTTATCAAAATCCCTCAGATGCAAGGAGTGCACGGGAGATCGAAGTCTGAACTAGACAAAGCTCAGGAGGGATAACACTTCGGAAGGTGTTGTCGAGACCAGGAACTCATTCCCTGGAAGGAGCGAAGACTAGGTCTTCGTAGACTTAGAGAATATTCTAAGTTGGAATTGAGTAAAATCTTAGGAGGAAGAACGTCATCGAGCATTGGATCGCTGTGGAAATTCCCACGGATCGTCCGATTGGAAGAAGGAGCGCAGAATTTAATGCTACGTAGATCCAAGTGAGGGGAGTTCAAAGATTTGAATGGATGGTGGAGAGTCCTCAAGGAGGCAACCTTGCAGGTCGTTGGATCAGGTGGAGCTACGAGGAGGTTAGCAGCGAGAGTTTCTCGATGCCCATTTCGCGACTTCAGGTACTGTGAGTTTGGAAGACAGAGGATCTTGTCTTTCAGAATCTCGAATTGCAAAATGGCAATTCGACCAAGACCGTTGATCCCAAGGATCATTGTGAGTCATTGATCAGACGCTGGGAAATTTCGGTGTTTTGACTTTTCAGTAACTGGAGACTCCAAGGAGCAGAGACATCTCCTTGCATCCTGATTTCATGAAATGAAAAATCCTGAAGGAATAGGTGCTGGGACATTTCATCTTTTTGGCTACTGGAGGATCCAAGGAACAAGGATAACCCTTGTATCCTGGTTTCACAAAATGTGAAATCCCGAAGGAACAAGCGCCAATACATTTCGGTATTTTGGCTACCGGAGATTCGAGGGGCCAAGAGATGGGTTGCTTGACTTGTGAAGTCCCGGTCCCCAATATTTCAGCATTTCGGTTACCGGATGTTCGAGGGATGAAGGAACGGGATGCTTGACTTGTGAAGTCCCGGTCCCCGATATTTCGGCATTTCGGCTACCGGAGGTTCGAGGGACGAAGGAACGGGATGCTTGACTTGTGAAGTCCCGGTCCCTGATAAATGACTTTTTGGTTTGGTGCAAGGTCATGGCCCTTGGTCGTATGCTGTGGGAGCTCACACTTGGTGCCCGAAAAATCCAACTGATCATTTGTAAGGGACCTGTATATTCACCTGAAGGGTTTCAGTTCAGAACCAGAAGAGCCATTTTGGCTCCAGAATCAGAAGATCCTGACCGGGAGGTTGCACAACCCTTAGGAGGGATAGGGTTCTACATCAATATCTCAACCTCCTGTCAGTGCTTCTCCCCCTTCCCCCATGCACATAGGGAAGTTTAACTGTCTGATTCCATGGTGATCACACCATTGTCATACAATAAAATATTTATTCAAGTATACACTGATTTGATGTACCTACCTATGGGTCCCTTTATAAAATCCTTCTCTACTGTACTGTAGGACTTCATGGTATCTACTGCAAATTCGGTGATAAACCCTGCAATAATATTGTCTAACTAGAAATCTACTACGCGCATAAAATTTTTATTAACTTGTTGTAACTATGTGATATCCACAAGATTCCAATCCAGTTGTCTAATTCAATTTCTAGGGTAGTTTTCCTTTAACCTCAATAACCACTCCTACAACAAATGTAGAAAATCATAGAAAAATACCTCATGCAGGTCGCTAAACACGTATTTGTCAATATAGTTGCACGGTGTAACTTGGGGTTTCTATTGTCCTTCTATGAAAACTAAAGTTCCTTTGTTTTCAACCATCTTTTGATCTCTTCCTTCATTGGATTCCATGGCCTAAACATTCCCTTCTATACTTTCATCCTCCACATGTTTCTTCCACAGATCCCATCCACTCAATCTTGTGCAGTTCCAGCCAACAACAAAACCATTTGTTGGTTCTTAACTTCTTCTTGGGCTGACCTAGGTTCTGATCTCAAACATGTTTCCAACAAACCCCTAAAAACTATTGGCCCTCCTGGTAAACCAGAAGGAAACATTGTGCACAGGGTGCATAACACAGTCTCACCCGAGATAGATTTTATGGGGGCTTGCAATACTCAGGTGTTTGCAGTCTAGGAATGAGTGGGGATTGTGGTAGGGTTATTTCTTCCTTACACATTATATTTGTTAATCATTCATCTACTTCTATGATTTATTCATCTTTAAACCTATGCCTGCATGATGATATAGCTACTTTAACCATTCATTCTTAAGATAATGATCAACAAAAAGTAAATCGTTCATTAACAATCACACAAAACACAAGGTTTACCATGGTTCACCCCCTCCTGGGGATACATCCACAAAGATATGGCTTCTCTGCTCTTTTATTTATTCTGCTGCAAAATCTTGTAGTGCGCACATTACATCTTCAGTAATACAATCAAAATGAGGGTAATAACCCTCTGTGGGGCTAACTAGAACACACTAGACTCCTCAGCCTATGACCTAACCCTCAAAGACTAACTTATTCGACTCTTCTACATGACTTAGTACAATCATTAGATTTCCAACTAATTAACTCTCAATCCTTAACTGACATCCCCCTCACCTAGACCTCCTAGGTTCTTATTTATACTACTTTATAATCTTATAGCCATTACAATATTTGTCAAAAACCCTAACCCTATCACGGTTAGGTTTGTCTGCCTACGCACTGTGTTTCTTTTACTCCTGCATTCTTCTTTTCCTTATTTTTCTACATGCTTCTTTCTTGCCACCTATTGTGCATGCTCCAAAATTAGGTATTTCTTTCCAAAAATAGGTCTTTCCCAAAAATGATCTTTCTCCCAAAAATAGGTCTGCGACCAAAATAGAATTCCTTCTCAAAATAGGCATGTGCCCAACAATATAACATCTTCCTTTTTACTTGTAGATTTTTCTTGATCTCGTACTATTTCCAATCCCGAGAGTATGAATTATGGGTGTCCTTCATTCATCTTCTCTTCTTTTACCTATTCTTATTTTCTTTTCCACACTTTCTTATATATGATAGAATTATCCATCATTCTTCTACAATCATGATCTATGTGACCACAATTGTGGCATTTGTAACATTCAATGTTATGTTGGGCCACATAAGCATTTCTTTCTTGAACATTTCTTCCATAAGCCTTGCAATCTGCAATTTTATGTCCAAAGTTAGTAAATAAAAACAATGACCATAAAAGAAATTTACATACATGGGAGTGAATGATATTCTTTATGGTGTAGTCCTTCTAAATTCCTGCCTTGGCTGATCATGATCATGATTGAAGCTTCTTTGTGGCCTAAATGTGGAGGATATTCCCGAATATGTATCTCTATCATTTTTCTTTGATTATGGATGACCATGATTCCTTCCTTTGAGTACTCCTGCATAACTCTTACTTTTTTCCCGATTATTCTTTTCTGGAAAATTGGAGTGCTTCTCTTTAACATTTTCTATGAACGATGTGGATGTTTTTGTCTCTTCAATGTTCTTGTTGAGCTTGATGATTTTGGATCTCAATGTGACAACTTCTTCTTCAAGCTTTTCAACCTATTCCTCTTTCTTCATCATATGACTCTTCATGAATTCTTTTGTTCACTTTTCTTCTTCAAGTTGGATCTTCAAGGAGATGATTTCCTTTTCAAGTCATCTTTCTTCTTGAACAAATTCTGCTTCAAGCTGATTTAGGTCCTTATTTCTTTCCTTCAGATGATCTGTTAAAATATTTTATCTTTTCGCTGCTTCCTTTCTTTCATCTTCCAAACATTAATTCTCTTCCATATGACCTTTGTATGTTTCTTCAATCTTTCTAGATTCTTCTAGCTGAGCTTTTAGTTTCATGATGACATGTTGGGATTCTTTAGAACTTTTTTGAGAATGATTCTTAACTAATTGTTCCTCAAGATACTTATTTTTCTTCCTTTGTTTTGTCAATTTGTCTAAAGCACTGATCAAATCTGCTTCAAGTTCTACTATGCCTTCTTCACAATCTTCTTCTTATGAATATGTTTGACATGATGAGAATCTTTCTTCTTTTTTTGTTCTTACTTCTTATTTATCATTCTTTGTCTTTGTGATGGGATATTCCTTAAACTAGAGGTTATGTAACTTATCTTGTTGGAAACAGGCCGAAGTGGAAAGAAGGATGATCATGGGGACAAAAAGCGTGAAGAAACTGAAGTAACAGTTGGAGGGAAACATAGCACGTGCACATGCAAGAAAGCGTGCACAAGGAAAGCGATAGCTAGAAGGAAGAACAACATGCACGTATGGGAGGAAGACCTAACGTTGGTAGGGTTAGGGTTTTTGTGTAATACATTGTAAAATGACTGAAGAGCCTGATAGATATAAATATGGTTACGTAGGTATCATATGGGTTCACTTTTTGTATTGTTCCATTGTAGATATGGAGGAGTTGATGCGTTATGTAATATTATTACAAACTATTTTATAATCTTTTGAGCTAAGAACAGAGGAGAGGAGAAAGATCTGAGGATTAGATCACGGGTTGAGGAGCCTGGTGCAATCTAGTTCTCCTCATATAGATCTTACCCACCTGAGGATAATTGTAAGAGCACGGCGTTGGAGATGCAAAACTACCATAATAAAAGAGCCAAGAGAAAAATCTTTGTGGATGTAGCCCAGGAGGGGGTGAACCATGGTAATATCTATGTAATGTGATGAATGCATGTATGTTTTTACTTTCCTTCAACAGTTATTTGTTGTGCTTAATGAATGAGTTAATATATTGTTACGAAATACGATTGTGTTGTTTAGGAAATAAATTGTGGTACATAAGTGCATAACGTGAATAATAGTAGATTGCAATCACAATTCATAGTACATGGATCTGAATAATAAACCCCTATATCCTACTCAATCCTAGGCTATAAACACCTGAGTCTTACAACCACCCATTTAAATCTATCTCGAGTGAGACTGCACAGTGCATTTTGTGTACTGTGTTGCCTTCTGGTTTACCGGGAGGGCCGATAGTTTTAGAGGCTTTGTTGGAAACCTGAAAGACATGAACCCTAGTTCAATAACTCAGATGGTCAAGAAATAAGAATAAGTAAGAGATAACCAACAAATGGTTCTGTTGCCGCGTTAATAGGAACGAGAAATGAATGAGTAGATGAGATAGATTGAGCGAGAAGAGAACGAAGAAAAGAAGAGAGCAATGAGCCATTAGAAGGGAATGTTGAGACCTTGTAACCCCATGAAAGCAGAAATCAAAGGTTGGTTGAGAACCAAAGAGATAGAGTTTGCATAGAAAGACAATAGAAACCCTAGAATCACACCTCGCAAATACCTAGATAAATACGTGTTCACTGATTTACACGAAGTCTTTTTCTATGATTTTTCGCATCTACTATAGGAGTTGACACTAAGGTTGAAGGATAACCATGCAACGAACCAAATTTGATAGCCAGATTGGACTCCAATACAGATTGAGAAGTTATAGCAGGTGAACAACAAATTCACATGCGCAGTAGACTTTTGGCTTGACAGTATTGTTGCAGGGTTCATAATAGAGTTTGTAGTTGACACAACGAAGTCATACAGTGCAACAGAGAAATAATTTCTATGCGGAGCTTGAGGAAGGTAAATTCTATCAATGCATAGTTCTATTAAGATACTATTATATAACAAAGGTGTAATGACAATGGAATAAGACAACTAAACTTCCCTGCGTGCATGGGGGAAGGGGGAAGCACTGACAGTGAGGGGATATATGGAAGGAAGTACGGATAAAGGCAAGGAGGATGAACCATTGGACCCGATCATGATGGATGACGACCAGATCAAGTGAATATTGGAGTCATTAGGAACGACACGTAGTAGAGTACTCTACCAATATAAGGTGAATACCAAGAAGAGAGTCATAGACACAAGGGAGGGCTTAGCTAGCGATGAGGAAGAGGTAGAGAATCTTCAGGCTGTGGAGCAGATTGAGGAAATCCTACGTGCAACTTATGAGAGGAAAATGAGAGGTCCAAGAATGGGAGGAAAAGGAAGCCATCCTATCCATATTAATGTCAGTGTGGAACCCATAAACCCATGTGTGAATAATACACCAAAGAGAACACCACCGTTTAGAAAACCGAAGTTCGGAGGAAGTCCGACAACAGGAAGCACATCTACATGAGGAGCAACAACTGGAGGATCTAGTTCAGGCAACACTAGTCAATTATCTACACCGCGTGGAGGAGGTAGTAGTTCAGTATTCAGAATGGTAGGACACGATCCCACTATCCAATTACCATAATTTTAGGGAGAAGCAACAGAAGAACCTGAGAATCATTTGTTCATTTGTGCAAAGATCTGGGAAGCAAAACATATCACTAATGAAGATACCAAAATCATGCAGCTAGCAATTACGCTAAGAGACTGCACACTAGACTGGTACATGAGTCTAGACAAAAATAGTGCCCTGGGAACAACAAGGACACTCGTCGACATTAAGAAGTTATTGATTAATGAGCTCCAGAAGTCGAGCTAAGAATATCAATACATGAACGAGATGATCGAAATAAGACAGAAACTCGAAGAATCTGTATGGGAGATAGATCAGAGATTCAAGTGACTAAAGGGAAAGATAAAATACCTTATGACCAATATGCAGCATCGGCGCCTTTTTGTCAACTCACTACTACCACACTTAAAATATCCCTTACGACAACAAAAGTTACAAATGCAGGTAGAGGCTCTATAGGAAGCCTTGCAACTAGAAGAGAACCAGTACTAGCAGATGGACCCAACAATCAAAGAAATGAAGGAGGATTTGAATAATCTAACATTTCAGCTGAACCAGAATAAGAACATGGACAAACGAGAATTTGTTTGGTGCACCACATGCAGAACGAAAGGACACCACAAGAATGAGTGCCCACCATTCATGTAGTACATGGAATTAGGCATGCCAAATCCATTACCACGGGGAGGACTATGGTGAGAAATATGAAATAAACTGGGTCACGACCCTTATCACTGCACATTGATGCAGAAATACCAGACCATTCCAAAAATTTCATATTGCACCTTTTGTAAATCAGTGGGCCACGACGATAAAGATTCTAGAACTATGGAGCTGATGTGGGAATGAACATCAGATGCATATAGGGTACAGGCAGAAATGATGACTGGGCAAGCAACACCACAATTCAATCAAGTGCCAGCTCCATACAACACTACGCAACAACCATACAATAACAGTCCGTCGCAGTACAACCTGACACTGCACAGTACAATCATGCACCACAGTATAACACGCTGAGAGGTGATCGAGAAGGTTACCAAGGAGGAGGACGAGCCAAAGGAGGTTTCAGACACGATAGAGGACTAGTCACATGTCACAATTGTTAGCAGCCAGGACATTATGCACGGGAATGTCCACTTCCACTAGTAACTTGTATGTATTTCCGCGCATCGGACCATGATACAGAGTAATGTTTGACACTACCAGTAAAGATTCAGGAAAAGAGGAACCAGAACAATCAAAATGTTCAGTGGATTTCAGTCGAAGCAAGGGATGATGGACAAAACATTAATATAGTCACTCGTAGAGGAACGAAAACAGGAAATGACGTAGTTCGATGAGAACTAGCGCAGAACCAATGGGTAAAGAATAAAACTGAACCAAAGAAGCAATTCGACGTGCAAAAGGAAAAGGAGATCTTTAAAGAATCCCGACAAGAGTTTCAGAAGGAGGACATAGCATTGACTACACAACAAAGCAAGGAATCCCCAGAATATTAGATGCCGCCAGCACTGGACCATACCAATGAAATACAACCCAAGGGACAAGTAAGTACAATCAAAGAATTTTTGCAATCATGCATAAAAGTATTAAGTGATCCTTCATCTATGAAAATACTACAAAACATACTAGAGAAAAGTAGCAGTGAGACAAAAGAAAATCCAAAACCAAAATCCGTCAACCAAAGTAGGGAATATAGACTGAATGCTAACATTGGGGATTTCAACATGGGAGACATTATACTAGATCTTGAATCTGAAGTGAATGTATTACCAAAGAAGACATGTCAATGCATGGGAGAGCCAACACTGGGATACTCAAATGTCCAATTGAAACTAGCAAACTAGCATAGAGTCCTACTAATAGGTAGACTGAAAGGAGTGACAATAGATCTTGATGGAGTGCGCACTAAAGAAGACTTCGAAGTCATTGAAATAGTAGATGACACAACACCATATCTGGCATTGCTTGGTTTGGATTGGGCGTTTTACAACCAGGCCATAATCAATTTGAAAGCTCAGAAAATGACATTTGAATCTAGAGAATACAAGGTCATAGCACCATTAGACCCATACGAAGGGGAGAGGTTCGTAGAACCCACTTGTTTGGACTTAGAGGAAATCAGCCAGTTGTACAAAACAACTGTGCGCGATGAGGATTGTGTAAACCAAACTGCATATGGGGTACTCAGTTGGTGGAGCATTACTTCATGTGCAACAGACTCAGACACTGGGCTAGAAAACTGGCAGCATATACTACATGAAGTATCCACGAGAAGATGTGCAAGAATAGACCACGCAATAAGATGAGTAGGCACCGAAATCAGAGAACCACCCAGTTTCCATGGACTAAATGATTTGGAAACATTCCTAACACAATACAAAGACAAAGTCTTAGATAATCAGAGACTGTTAGCACTAGATTTAACACTAATGGACACACCCGCAAGATGGTGGGGCGCACACAAGAAAACAATCACTGACTGGTATCAATGTAAGAGGTTACTGCACTTAAGGTTCGATGTCGAATAGAAAAACACCAAACAACATAAATATGAAGGACATGGGACACCAAGGAACACTTGGAGGTGTGTAAAATGCTATGGAAAATGACACCACTGGAGGAATGACCTCATCACTTCATACACACTCTAGAAGGCATACCAACGAATTGGTATACAGATAAGGAATTGCGCAAAGGAACTACAACATGGAGGACATTGCAATAGAACTTCACAATCACTTTCTCATTCTAGAATGAGAAACCCAACATAGATGTAGCCCTCAAATGGATAAGAGGAGTGATATTCATCAAAGAACTGGAGATAGAATTTATCGCAGAAGAGAAACAACGGAATAAACAGATAGTCAAGGAATTGTTGTCATGTTACCATGTACAGGAGGAAGCACCAGATGAAGATGATCCACGCGATATTCATATCGATGATGTAGAAAGAAAAAGATATGTGGAAGGACCACCCATAGAATCAGAAGTCATTTCTGTGCCAATCAAGGTAAATAAAGTTAACATCGGGACAACCGAGCAGCCCAAAATGGCTAGCATTAGAGATTACTAGGATGAGAAAACAATAGAAAGCATCACCGAGTTGTTACGCAAATACAATGACCTATTTCCCACAACATTTACATATATTAAGGGCATAGATGGAGAACTCGGAGAAATGAAGATACCACTCAGACTTGATGCGAGACCTACCAGTCAATGACCCTATAGACTAAACCCCATATATAAACAAAAAGTTAAAGATGAGATCAATAGGATGCTCGAAGCCAGCATCATCGAACTAGTTGAGGAGTCAGAATGGATAAGTCCAATGGTAGTGCAGGACAAGAAACATGGAAGAGGAATTAGGATATGCATCAACTTGAGGAAGTTGAACGATGCATTCCTACACAACCCATTCCCCACACCGTTCAGAGACGAAGTGTTAGAGAATGTGGGAGGACATGAAGCTTACTCATTCACTGATGGATTCTCAGGCTACCATCAGATTAAGATAGCATGGGAAGATAGACATAATACCACATTTGCAACAGAATGGGGAACTTATCAGTACACAGTAATGCCTGTTGGACGGAAGAATGCACCAACAATATTTTTTAGAGTGGTCATCACAACATTTAAGGAATTAATCCATCAGTTTCTTGAAGTATACCTGGATGACTGGACAAAATATAGCTTATTGAAAAACCATGTGGAAGTTTTACGACTGATGTTAGAACGATGTCGATAGTGCCAGATATCAATGAACATCAAGAAATGCACACTTGGAACACCGTTTGGGATACTATTGGGCCATATAGTATGTAAACAAGGCTTATTAGTAAATTTGACAAAGATCACAGTCATTTTTAACTTGCCAGCACCAAAAACAATCCTTCAGTTGAGAGCAACGTTAGGGCACACAATATACTATAGGAAATTCATCAAAGGCTATGCACAAATTACAACACCCATGGAAACGTTGTTACAGAAGGATAAAAAGTTTCAGTGGAACGATGAGTGTCAACATGTTCTGGATACTTTGAAGGAAAATATGGTTACCGCGCCAATATTAGTATTTCCAGACTGGGAAAAGACATTCCATGTGCATGTATATGTATCAGCCATAGCACTTGGAGCTATATTAGCGCAGCCAGGAGCAGGAGACTTGGATCACCCGATAGCGTTTTCAAGAAGGAAGTTATCAGACTCAGAACAAAATTATAACATGACAGAAAGAGAAGGCCTAGCCATGGTCTATGCATTGCATAAGTTCAAGCATTACTTATTGGGAAAACACTTTAAGATGTTCACAGACCAGTCAGCCCTGAAATACCTAGTCAACAAGCCAGTGTTGGGGGGGAGAATGTGTCGATGGTTACTGTTGTTTCAAGAATTTGACTTTGAAGTAATAGTTAAAGCAGGAAAACAAAATGCAGGACCTGACCACCTGTCAAGGGTCACGAATGGGGAAGAACCTACTAATTTAGAAGACAACTTTCCAGATGCATAGTTATTCTTAGTACAAATTACTGATGATTACTCATAGAAATCATTTAGTACTTGAGTACAGGTACTGCGCCACAAGAATATACCACCGTGTAGAAGAAGAACCTAGTAGTCCACGTGACCGACTATTAACTAATTGCAGGACACTTATATAAAATGGGCGCAGATAGCATTTTGTGAAGGTACATGTTAGAGCACGAACGACCAAGAATTTTAGCAGAAACCCATAAAGGAATAGCAGGAGGGAATTATGCAGGAAAATATACCATGCAGAAGGTATTACACGTAGGACTATGGTGGCCAACGATCTACAAAGACTCAAAATAGTACTGTCAGAGATGCGATTTCTGTCAAAGGGTAGAAAAACCCAACAGAAGGGACAAAATGCCACTACGACCACAAGTAACATTACAAGCATTTGAAAAATGGGAAATAGACTTTGTGGGACCAGTTAACCCACCAGCCAAAAGAACAGGGGCAAGATACATTATCACCATGATGGAATATCTAACAAGATGGGCAGAAGTCACACCAGTAAAAGATTGCAGCGCAGAGACAACAACACATTTTTTGTTTGAACAAGTAATCATGACATTTGGGTGCCCAAGAGTCTTGATGAGAAACCAAGGAAAACACTTCATAAACAACACCATTCGTGCAATGACAGAATAATTTGAAGTCCATCACCAGCAGAGCACACCATACCATCCACAGGTGAATGGCACCATGGAAGCCTTCAACAAAATTCTAGAGAACGCACTGACAAATATCTGTAACATCAACAAAGACGATTGGGACCCCAAAGTACCAGCAATATTATGGGAATATAGGACTACATGCAAAAAGTTGAAAGGGCACACACTATTCAAACTACTTTATGGCCAAGATGCAGTAATTCCATTAGAATTTTTAGTACCCAGCTTGCGTGTAGCAGCTATCACACAAATGAAAGAACAAGGCACAGTACAAGTGTTATCACCAAAATTTCATCCGCAAATGGTTACAGGAATCCATCATCTCCAAACACCTATTAGATCACCCACAGCTTCAAAAATACATTTCCAAAGGGCACAAAACTATATAACTGGTTATAAAATCAGCATGCTCTAAGGATATAAAGGAAGCACGTGCATGTGTGACCGTCGAAAAATGTCGGAAAAGCACACATGCACCCGATGCACGGCTGTGGACGCAAAAACCTGCGCATACCTCAAAACGACACATTTATGATTTTGGTTGGCCTTCCACCCATTTCTGGTTCATCTCCCAAGTTGATTTGACACCCAAATCTAAGTTGGATCTGAGTGGGGGACTGGTCAAGGACCTAAGGGTGCCCTAAAGAGTCCCTTGTTCACACTAAAGACTGGTTGAGTAATGCCTCAAAGATTTTCTATAAAAAGAGGCCATGGGTGCACTATATTTCCAAGAATTCATTTGTATTGTTATGCTTCCTATATTCTCTTAGAGGAACCTCTTTCCTCACTAGAGCATACAAGAACCATTTCATTTAGCCATTCACATCACCTCTTGAGTGAATGAGCTTTAGATTTCTTCACCATTTCCTTCTAGTTTGCTACTTGTAATAAGATCTCAATCATTGGGGGTTCAAGAGCCCTCCCTTGGAGGAAGAGGGGACCCATAAGTCTCCCTTTCTCTTTGGTGTTTTCCCACTAATACAACTTATCCATTGGTGGCATACATGTTGTTTAAGTTTTGTTCTATTTCCCTTATGCACTCTAGTTTAGTTTCTTTTATTGTTATTAGCTTAGTTCTTTGTTTATTTCTTATGCTTGATGTTTCTAAATCTTGTATTCATTATTGTCTTGTCCAACTAACCCAACTGGACTTGTAAGCGTCTTTATTTTTCTCATTTAGGTTACAAAAGGGACGCAACAACAAGAAAGAATGAATCAATTATTGAACATGGAGGAAGACCGAATCCTAGCAGGATTCCATCAACAAGTGCAGAAAGCAAGAGACAAAGCTTGGCATGATCGACACATCAAGAAGAAAATGTTCAAGGAAGGAGATCTAGTATTGATGTATGACAACAAATTGTTTCAGCACCCGGGAAAGCCTCAAATGCATTGGTTAGGGCCATATGAAGTAAAAGTTGTCATAGAAGGAGGAGATGAACAACTAAATGATCACATTAATCACACCAACTGGAGATGGAAAAGAAAGCATAATGGAAAGTATGAAACTGCCACAGATACATTGAACCCATAGTTATGGTGCATTAAACTCATAATGGAGGAAGTGTCCTCGACAAGCTTGATGACAAGCTCATACAACACGCGAGCACGGGAGTAACTAGTCTATTCGTGAAAGGAGAACAGAGAGAGAGTAATAGCAGCCAGAAAGAATGGAGCGAGACTACAGAGCTCATAGAAGTTATTCGAACTCAACAAATGTTCGACAGTCACCACTATGGCACCACCAAAGCCAGCAGAAGAAGGCCAGACTGCCAGGTCGACTAGGGTGCAAACTAGGTCACAAGGACCATTGGAAGAAAATGAACAGCAACAGCCGAATATTGTTGATATCGACAAGATCCCATCCCTAGAGATGATACCAGTGAAATCTACACCGATTGTGGAAGAAATTCAGCAACCACAAGAAGAGGCCATGAAAGGGGATAGCCAGCAGCGGCGCAGGAGCCTCGGAATGAGGAAGCGGAAACCCAAAAGGAAGTGCAACCAAAAATCACCGAAGCAGACCTGGAAGTTAACGAAATGACACAAAATCTGGAAGTAGCAATGCAACCAGATAGGTCTCAAATGACCATCTCATGACAACCAGCAAGGGAGACTGTTGCATATGCCTCGGCTTGGCTAGAATGGCATATGTGGGAACAACTGGAAGCTGCCGGAACATCGACCCAACCACCACAGCGGGAAGACAAAGTACATATATCGAGCTCACCCCGCAAGAAACCTACAATAGAAATTGTTCTACCATGCATACTAGCTGGAGTACAGGTAGAACTGGAGCTACTGGGTCATGTTGAGAAGCTCAAATATTCAGACCATGATGTATCAGACGAAACCAAGTTCCTAGAACTTGCGTAGAGGGTCTTTATTCAGACCATAGGTGCAACCCAATTTGGAGAACCAATCAACCAGCCACACCAGTGGGCAGCTGGGCTGGAGAAAACATGAATCTTAGGTATGCTACAGCTACCACATTTTGGCAAAGGCCAGTACGCGAAATCATGCATCTGTTGGGTATGTGTTATATTCTTTGCATGTGTGTGTGTGTGGGTGCATCATATACGACGACTGCGTCTGACGATCCCTTCACCTAGGGCTCTGCCGTGTGCGTCGGGCGCTTTCCTAGGGGGGTCCCAGGGGGGGGGCAGGTATGCCCCCCCCTGGTTACGCGGAGCGTTCGGCACCGGGCGGTAGCCCAAGGCCGACGGGGTTCGGGGCAGCGCCCCGAGTACGCGCAGCGTTCGGCACTGGGCGGTAGCCCGGGGCCGAGGGGTTCAGGGCAACGCCCCGAAAATTATTTTTTTTGGGCGGTTTTTGCTATTTTTAGCGGATTTTGCTATTTTTAGCTGATTTGTAAATTAATCCCGGATTAAGGGATTAGGGTTTTGGTATCTACGAAATAACTAAAAACATTGTATATATTGTATGGCGAATGGTGAAATTCGATATAATGAAAAAGAAAGGATTTCCCGGTTGAGGGTTTCCGGTAAAGATCTTTGTGTATTCTGTGTATGAGCCATTGATTAATTTCTGTATTGCTTAAGAATATATATGCATTGCTTTACTTCACAGGTTTAAAACTTACAGCATCAAGAAGCTATTAGCAGTCACACATGGAGGGGACATATGGATGAACAAGCCCGTCCCCATAACTATTGAGCTTATTGCACAAATAATAGGGTTACCAATCTGGGGTATGGATCCCGCATTGATTATGGACAACAAATCCAAGGAGAAAGAATTGGCAGAAGAAATGAAGAAGAAGTATGGCACCTCCAGGGGAATGAGAGGCATCATGATCAAATGAATCAACAATGCAGGTACTATATTGGGCGCAAATATATTATCCTGTAATATGCTAAGAAAATGTCGCAAAGACGAAGTACCAGCTGGAGTCATTGCAGTTGCAGCTTAGTGCGCAGAAGGCACCTCAATGAGTTGGACACCATATTTATTGAACTTATTTCAAGAGGACTGAAAGGATGCACAGGACCTAGGCACAAAGTTCCATTACTCATGGTTTATCACCCTAATAGCCTTCATGGGATGGCGAGAACCAGGGTATGTAATGTTTTGTACCAGACCACAGCCAGTGGGAGCTAGATACCTATTACTGAGATCCAGGCTGCATGCCAGGAATAAGAGGGAGAATGGAATCATATTTGAAGCATACCTATGAGACATACAGGAAGCTATTAGCTGATAATGGAGAATAACACCAGAGGCTGTCGTGCGATATGTAGACATTGTCAACTTCTGAGCCACACAACAAACAATGTGGATACAACCAAGGCAGGATCTAGATAAACAGTGTCTAAAGATGCACTACTGAATCATAGAGGGTGATATCAACATGGTCATCAGTGAATGTCTTGATGAATGGAGAATCCCAACCATTACCTGGGAAGTCCCAGAAAGAACAACAGAAGGAGAGGTAGAGTAGACGGAAATGTAGCCTCCAAAAATCCAAGTGCCCAAGAAACTGAGAACAGGCCAAGGCAAGCCAACTCAGGAATATGAAGGGTCAAAGAAAACAAGAACCTAGAAGGGGACAAAAGAGACTACACCGCTGACCAATGAACATCAGAAATAGGCTACGAGAGCGCAGGAGACCACCCCAAATCCCAACACATAGGAACCAGGGGAACTAAGAGAATGGTAGTGCAGACAGAAGGTATGCGCAAGAAATAAAAGGTGAAAAAAACTTCACCCGACTATACGATCATGGAGGATGATGGAGAAATGATCGCCATAATTGTCCAGGATTGTCTAGCAGAAGACTTCAATCATGCAACACATCACAGGGATAAACTGCAAAAATAACTAGCAGAGATGGGGTCGTTCCTCAAGAAACCTGAGGAAGTACAAAAGCAAGTAGCAGTAGAGGCATAGAGCCATCAACACCACAGACCAACGAGAGAGTGGAGGTAGAAGAACGATACCCAGTCCACTCAATGCCACATGCAAATGCAACTATTTACATCACACCTAGGATGTTGCACATGGATGAAATCGTGGGGCAGACACCCTTGAAGGATTTAAACCACATCTAATTGGTCTTGACATGGATGCCATCAAGGGAACTACATAATTTACAAGGGATCGTCGACCATGAGGTACAGTCTTGTGCACACAGAAACTTAGTCGAGCTACAACAAGTAACAAAGAGGTGGGAGGCACTGGATGATCTAAAAATGAAGAAGACTTGTATTATTGAAATTATTTGCAAGTAAAATTTATGTGTTAAAATGCAAATAGATCAACTTTGCAACACAATTTTAATAGGATTTACTCATTCAATATGCATATAAATAGCAGCAAAATCAGTGAACAGAAAACACATAACACAACAAATGATAAAGGAGTTCACCCCTCTCTTGGGCTACATCTCCTGGTCTAGTTTCCAATGGATCATTTGTATTATTTGCTCAAAGTGCTCAAAAATGTTCTTTAAAATGCTCAAAATGCCAAATAGACTGCTCCAATGGCTTCAGAACATCCAAAAACCCCTAGTTGGGCTTTTTCGACACCTCATTTGGCCAAAAATTGAAGAAGATAGGCTTCCTGGAAGTCCCCCCTTCAAGCTTGTTGTCTTTGCATCTACAAAACACACACTTGTTGGCTCAACCTATCCCACACACATTTTTAAGCGTAAAAACTTGGCACCGGGTGCAACCGCATGACCGGTACAAACTGTTGCACAGTTACAAGATGGCCCTTAACCGTCTAAGGCCCGTGGGCATGTGAAGCACCATACGACCGCATGAATATAATTAAAGTGCCAAAGTTCAAACGGTTATAAACATAGATGCGCCCATGGTCACATTGCATACCATGTGACCGGCAATTCAAACGAAAGGGCTATACAATAGAGCATGCACATAGTATGTGGTCACATCGCATACCATGCAACCGCAGTTCAAATGAAAGGGCTATACATAGAGTGCACATATAGTATGTGGTCACATCGTATATACGTGGGACTAGGGGTCGGGGCTAAGCCCTGGCCCGGTCCACGCCCACCATATAATACATTTCAACATAAATATAATATGCGTCATTTATATTACAAGGCACATGTGGTGGCACACCGGTCGGCGGCCCTTCCCAAGTCTCTTCCCCTGCCCCGAAGGTCGCTGGGTCGAGTCTTGCTGAATGCATAAATTTTAAACCAATATGAGTGTGACACGTGGCGACCATTGATTGGGCCACATGTCACCATCTTGTTCATTGCAAGCATGCCACGTAATATGCCAATTGTCCACACATCTGCCTGCCATGTGTCGTACGGCCTGCCAAGTCAACGTCTGTATGGACTATATAGTCAGCACCCACTTTTTCCCTGTTTGTCATTTTGAACAGAACATGATATCTCTCACTCTCGATGTCCGTTTGAACCCAAACAAGTTGCGTTGGGTTCGTAACGACGAGGACTACGCTCCCATTTGATTTGAAGTGATTCCGAGCACTTTGAATTTTGAGCAAAATTTGATCCCCTGGATCACACCTCCCCATTGGAAAGCTTTTGGACCTCCAAAAGACTATTTTCAGTCTATCTGAAGATGAGGGTATATCTCCCTCACCTTTCCAACCTCAATCCACTTGGCTTTGCTTGGATTTGTACCTTTAAGACCAACTCAAAGATACTACACATTTCCTCATTTTGAAGTTCGCATTCTCCTATCAAGAATGGCGTCTTCATGCAGTTCTGTAAGATATTCTAGGGAAAAATCATCTATAGAAGGAATCTGAACATGCTCTCCTTGATCATCAATCAAAGGAGGCTCATACAATTTCAAATTATCAACATTAACAACTGCATACATTTTCATATAAGGAGGCAAATCTAAACGAAAAGAATTGTTACCAATCTTGTCGATAATCTTGAAAGGACCATATCAAATCGGTTTTAATTTTTTACCTTCTCTTTTAAGCCTCTCCTTACTGATGTAAAGCCAAACTTCATCTCCAACTTGGAAACTGTGATCAACATGATGCTTGTCATGTCTCATCTTGTTCTTCGCTTGACTCTTTTCCAACTACTCTTGCACCATTTGATGTATCGACTGAATTTGTTCAATGAACCTTTCTACCCTATCAATGTCATATTGACGATCAATAGCAATATCTTTCCCAAAGATAAAATCTAAAGGAGATTTGGGCAAATATCCAAAACATGCTTCAAATGGCGATGTTTGAGTTGAAGAGTGCTTAGCGTGATTGTAAGCATGCTGAATGTAGTGTAAATGCTCATCCCAAAGTTTAGGATGCTTGCTGCAATAAGCACGAAGAAGATGCACCACTGTTCGATTCACCACTTATGTCTGACCATCTTTATGTGGATGAAAAGTTGTGCTCTTTTTCAGTTTGGTGTCCATGAGTGCCCATAAACTCGACCAAAAACTTCCAACAAATCGAGAATCCCGATCAGAAATAATGGATTTAGGCAATCCAAAATGCACCCAAACATTTTGAAAGAACATTTGT
>ML778780.1:1423254-1447576 GCA_009831015.1 Picea engelmannii | reverse complement strand
TCATGGCCATCTTTTGAACAATGTTTGCATGTGAATTTTTCTCCCTCTTTCTTAACAACAACATTATTTTTGCCATTTCCCTTGAACTTCCTCTTTCCTTTGTCTCCATGGCTGAAAGGCTTCTTGTTACCCTCATGAGTTTCATTCCTTCCTCTTGCTTCTAAATGAGTGGCCTGAACACAAATTTCATCTAGATTTGAAGGATTAAACATGAGTATAGTATGTCTCAAATAACTATGTAAAGATCCAATGTATTTGAGTAAAGTTTCTTGAGAAGACAAATCCACTCCCAAAACCAAATCTCTTCTCCTAAATTCTTGAGTAAATCTTTGCACATTCTGTCCTTTAGCTTGTCTAAAATTTTGCCAATCCATAGTAGCCTTTTGCATATATGCCAATGGGTAAAATTGTCTTTTAATTGCAACAATAAATTCATTCCAAGAGGTTAAAATTTTACCATGTTTCTTCATGTCCTCCTGAGTCTTGGATTCCCACCAAATGAGTGTTGCACTATCCAATCTTAAAGAACCAAGTTGAATCTTAGTTTCATCATCTTGAATTTTTTGTATCCTACAATACACCTCAATCTGACGAATCCAATTGTCTAATTTCTTAGCATTAACTTCTCCATTGTACATTGTCAATTCAAATTTAATATCAAGCTTTCACGAAGGAATTTGTGAAGGAGTTTTACCATGTCCCTTTGGAGAATTCGGAAGAGGTCTTGAATTGGTAGAAGAAGAAGAAGAAGAAGAATAATATGGAGGAGAGGGTGGTGGAGAAGCACCATTCCCTCCATTTCCATTTGAAGTTTTATCACCACTGTCTCCCTTATGCTTTGAAGGGTTGGAGCCTTCACCTTGCAACTTTGTATTCCTTTCCATCAAGATCTTCATCATCTCTCTCATTTCCATGACATCCTTTCTGAGATCTTCATCCTCTGCAGGAACATGTTCATGACTCTCTTCATGAGCCATACTTGGTGAATGCCTCCTTGAAACTTGTGGTGATGAAATAAGATTCCTCCTTGAAGGATGAGAACTTGGCTCTACAAGTTGACCTTCTCCTCTTGTGATTTTCAACCTTGTGAGCATCAGAAAACAAAACACTTGCAAATAATCAAGTCTTCAAAAACCTATGCTCTGAAACCAACTTGATCTAAAAATGAAGAAGACTTGTATTCTTGAAATTATTTGCAAGTAAAATTTATGTGTTAAAATGCAAATGGACCAACTTTGCAACACAACTTTAATAGGATTTACTCATTCAATATGCATATAAACAGCAACAGAATCAGTGAACATAAAACACATAACACAACAAATGATAAAGGAGTTCACCCCTCTCTTGGGCGACATCTCCTAGTCTAGCTTCCAATGGATCATTTGTATTATTCTCTCAAAGTTCTCAAAAATGTTCTTTACAATGCTCAAAATGCCAAATAGACTGCTCCAATGGCTTCAGAACGTCCAAAAACCCCTAGCTGGGCTTTTTCGGCACCTCGTTTGGCCAAAAATTGAAGAAGATAGGCTTCCTGGAAGTCCCCCCTTCAATCTTGCTGTCTCTGCATCTACAGAACACACCCTTGTTGGCTCAACCTAGCCCACATGCATTTTTAAGCATAAAAACTTAGCACTGGGCACAACCACACGACCAGTACAAACTATCACACGGTTACGTATTGGCCGTTAACCATCTAAAGCCCGTGGGCATGTGAAGCGCCTTACGACCGCGCGAATATAATTAAAGGGCCAAAGTTCAAATGGTTATAAACATAGACGCATCCGTGGTCACATTGCATACCATGTGACCGACAGTTCAAATGAAAGGGCTATACAATAAGGCGTGCACATAGTATGTGGTCACATCGCATACCATGCAACCACGGTTCAAATGAAAGGGCTATACATAGAGCACACATATAGTATGTGGTCACATCATATATACACAGGACCAGGGGCCGGGGCTAAGCCCCGGCCCAGTCCATGCCCACCATATAATACATTTCAACATAAATATAATATGCGTCATTTATATCACAAGGCACATGTGGTGGCGCGCTGGTCGGCGGCCCTTCCCAAGTCTCTTCCCCTGCCCTGGAGGTTGCGGGGTTGAGTCCTATTGAATGCATAAATTTTAAACCAATATGAGTGTGACATGTGGTGGCCATTGATTGGGCCACATGTTGCCATCTCGTTCATTGCAAACATGCCATGTAATATGCCAACTATCCACACATCTACCTGCCATGTATCGTATGGCCTGCCAAGTCAGCGTCCGTACAGACTGTACGAACTATACAATCAACACCCCTTTTTTGCATGTTTGTCATTTTGAACAGAACACGGTATCTCTCACTCCCAACATCTGTTTAAACCCAAACAAGTTGCATTGGGTTCATAACGATGAGGCCTACGCTCTCATTCGATTTGATGCAATTTCGAGCACTTTGAATTTTGAGCAAAATTTGATCCCCTGGATCACTGGACAAAGATTGTGAGCAGGCCAAGTTTGAAACTCAGGAAGAAACATAACACAAGAATGAACTGGAATGAAGAGTGGGAGGAATTTTTGATAAACTCCCAAACACCATGCAGGGAAACGAAATCCCCGTAGAAGAAAAGATCGAACAGATTGTGCAGGCCATCAAGCAATATCAGAAGGATATCGAGAATCTCCGAGAGCAGCTCACACCAACCAATCCACCATCATTGAAGGAGAAAAGGAAGCAGGAAGCAACAATGCATCTGTAGGAGATAGAGAAGCAGGTTAACACAACAATTGAATTGTTCGATAAAGTAGCACAACTTTGGACAAGGTTGGAGGAGGATCCACAGGTCCAACGTTGGGATAAGGAAGAGGAAAGGATCAATGCAGTGATCCAAGACCTCAAGCAGAGGTAGAATACCATACCAATCCCAGAACGAGTCAAAGGGAAGCAAGAGATCAAGAAGATGCAGGAAAAACTTATCACTGTGCAAACACGGAAACAGGAGCGCCATGCTCAAATAGAGCCATTGCAGGAACAGGTAGCAGAAGTACTCGCACAGGCAGAAGGATATAAAACATAGATAACATAGACCCAGGCAAAATGTGCAGGATTGCTGAGCGATGAAGTGGCAGTTCAGGTAGTGGACACCATCAAGGAGAAGACCGCACAGGCACTGACAAAAGAAGTACAGCTCAAGGAAAAGTTCCATACGATCACCAAGGAGATCGAGGAAGCTCAAAAGGATTAGGTGACTCAGGACGAGTCACATGTTAGTGTTGGGGACCTATTGGCAGCAGGTCGAAGTGGAAATAAGGATGATCATGGGGAAAGAAAGCATGCATAAACTGAAGTAACAGCTGGAGGGAAACACAACACGCGTGGATGCAAGAAAGCGTGCACAAGGAAAGCAACAGCTGGAAGGAAGAACAACACGCATGCATGGGAGGAAGACTTAATGTCGGTAGGGTTAGGGTTTTTGTGTAATACAATGTAAAATGGTTGAAAATCCCGATAGATATAAATATGGTTACATAGGTATCATATGGGTTCTCTTTTTGTATTGTTCCATCATAGATATGGAGGAGTTGATGCATTATGTAATCTTGTTATGAACTATTTTGTAAGTTGTTGAGATAATAACAGAGGAGAGGAGGAATATCTGAGGATTAGATCATGGGTTGAGGAGCCTGGTGTGATCTAGTTTTCCTCATATAGATCTTTCCGATCTGAGGAGTATTGTAAGCGCGTGGCGCTGGAGATGCAGAACTACCATAATAAAAGAGCCAAGAGCCAAATCTTTGTGGACGTAGCCCAGGAGGGGGTGAACCACGGTAATATCTATGTAATGTGATGAATGCATGTATGTATTTACTTTCCTTCATCAATTATTTGTTGTGCTTAATGAATGAGTTAATATATTTTTACGGAATACGATTGTGTTGTTCAGGAAATAAATTGTGGTAGATAAGTGCATAACCATGAATAATAGTATATTGCAATCGCAATTCATAGTACATGGATATGAATAATAAAACCCTATATCCTACTCAATCCTAGGTTGTAAACACCTAAGTCTTACAACCACACATTTAAAGCTATCTCGGGTGAGACTGTGCAGTGCATTTTGTGTACTGTGTTGCCTTCTGGTTTACCGGGAGGGCCGATAGTTTTAGAGGCTTTGTTGGAAACCTGAAAGATATGAACCCTGGGTCAATAACTCAGATGGTCAAGAAATAATAATAAGTAATAGATAACCAACATATCTCAATGTTCTTTAGCTCATGAACATTTTCCAACCCTTTCTCTTACTAGATCACGTAATCCTTCCTAGATGAAATCCATTGTTATTTTGTTGTTTCTTTTCAATTCCTTCTTGCCTGTTTTTTTTTTCTTCTTTGTAGCGGTGTATCCTGTAACAACTGATTTCCAAATATCATATCCCTATGCCTTTAAAAATACTTTCATTCTACTGCTCCATATCTCATAGTCCAAGCCATTCTGACCATTGAACATTGGTTCTCCATTCTCAGTGTAATACATGATCTTCTTTCCAGTGGTTAAACTGTTTTCTTAAAGCACCTGCTCTGATACCAATTGTTGGAATACTGAGAGGCGGCGGGTGGTGAATTAGTATGAGCAATTTTAACAATTTTAACCAATATATATATATATGTTAACTTTATCAACAATATATCATTAATATATCATCAATGCATAATGAGAATATAAGCATAAGCAACATCACATCAAATATATAGTACACCAGAATTTACATGGAAACCCAAATGGGAGAAAACCACAAAATTCTTTCTTATATATCAAAGAATACATTCATTTGAAGCACTGAATTCCCAATTCTCCAACACCAACCGAAAGGAGGCTACAACACCCTTTCCTTTCCCCACCCTACCACCCTGAAATATAAATGTAGACCAATTTGTCACTACCACATCAACCTGTTACTGCCCCTGTCATTGGAATGATATACCATCATTGTCACTGCCAAGCTATCACCACAACCTATCACTGTCAACCTGCCACAACAACCTGTCATGTCAACCTGTCACTATCAACCTCATCAACCAAACCAGACATACTCACATAGATCAATCACCAAGAACAACTCTCAACCAAATGCACAATATCACAAAGATGTGCATCAACCAAAACAACTCACAACCATCACCAAGATGTTCTTCTAGATCATATACCAAAATAACCAAGATGTTCTTCTAGATCATATACCAAAATCACCAAGATGTTCTTTTACCAATGGAACAAGATATGTATTCCAAATCATCCATAAACCATGAACCATGTCCTCTTCACATCAAACTATGTGCCAAAACATCACTGATATACAACCAACAAAATGTCCAATATGCACCTCAACCGTGTACCAAACAATGCATCAAAAGATATACCAATGTAGCCTAGACATGCACCAACAATGTGTTAGAAAAATAGGACTGTGGAGAAATAAAATAAAACAAATGCGGAAACAAAACACAGAAGATACAAAATACAATAGAGACACATATTTATGGGGTTCACCTAGTGTGGGCTACGTCCACCAGAGAAATTGCCAGGTCCTTCCTTTATTATTATCCAACATATCAAGGGATACAACCTACAACGAACCTGTTGTAACTTCCTCTTCTTTCTCTCACAGTCTTCTATCTCAGAATACAATATTTGCCATCAATCATAGTCGCAATACATTTCCATCATAAAAGAGGGTTGCCTTCTAGGGAAAAAAACCCTAACATAATCTCTATCGTTAGATATGCGACCTTATAATGAACGGTACAGATTTACAATGAAATTACACTATACATTTACAAGGCAATTTTTCCTTCGGGGGATTCACCCTCAAACCCCCGCTGGGGGCCCGCTTGCCCTTAGCCGGGGGGATATCCCCCCCGGACCCCACAGAGGAGGTACCCCCCCTCTACACTCCCCCGCGTGGAAGAGTGTACATACTTCTAGGGTGTAAATACTTCATGGGGTATAAACACGGATGAAAGTAAAAGACCTTTGAATAAGGAAGATAATCAGGCTCCACAACCAACACAATGTGCCTCAACAAATCTGCCTCCAACAACATGTACAATACATCTAATATGTACCACAAGACATATACCAAAAACTCACCAAGACATGCCTTAAGCATTCTCCACATGATCACTAATATGTAAATTAAAACTAAGCATATAAACATACCTCTAATCCTATATCTGACCTGGTGTATGTGATCACATACCTACATACCTTCCTCAACTTCAACAACAAGAGAATAGAATCTTCATCAACCTTTACCTCAGTCTCATGAGACTAGTTTTGGATTAGTCACAAACCCTAAATTTCAACAAGTATAAATTTGTACCTGTAAAGAATAAAGGTTTGAAACTTTTACACAACCTTATTCAGTATGTCTTATGAAATTCCTCCAAGTTTCACTCCTTTAATCATTCTTGAAAAAGAGTGATAGAAAAAATGGAATACCTTGCTAAATTTTGTCCTATTCTAGAGAGTGAACTTGCACGACATGCCACATTCTCAATATTTGATATATTGTTCAAGAACTCACACAAAAAAAAATATGGCCTATACTGATTCCATTTTAATTTGTCTAAAATAAGTTGGATTCTCTATGAAGAAGTTATTACTGTTTTACCCGAAACACTTGTTTAAAACTAGTTTTAGGACTAGTCAAAATCTGTATCTTCCATAGAGTGTACCTCCAAAAGTACAATGACCCAGAAGATGGAAATTGTACCACAGGTACCTTGATATGTCTTCTCGAAAACCTCCAATTTTAGCTATTTGAATCATTCTAGAAAACAATTTATAGCGAAAAATGGTAAGATGACCTATAAATAACATACCTTATAACACATCATCAAAATACTTCATCCTCCCTTGGATTTCCAGCCTTCTTTATTTCAACTTCCCTCTAAAATTCGTCTCAGATCTCCTTGGTTACCTTATTCACTTATAGATATTCAATATGCTCAATAGGTGCTAATGGGAGCCTCTTGTTGTCTTATATATACTCCCCAAGTGACTTCTTTTAGGGGATACCTTGTAACTATTTTACCCCTTTTCCTTATTCTAGGTTTAACCCACTTTCTTATTGCAACTAACTTTTCCTTAATTAATCAAATCATAAATAATTTGTTGCAACTAGTTTATCCTTAATTAGCTTCTTGTTGCAACCACTTTACCCATAATTAATTTCTTGTTCAACCACTTGTTACGAGGAAAATCACTCTATCGCATGGGGTAAACCACAAAAGATGGATATTAATGTAGAAATCAACTCTAATTCCAAGTATTCTATATAATTGTAAATGCCAACAAGACAAGATAAAGAACTTACCTCGTCTGGATGTCTGATGAAGACCACCGTTGAGCACGAGACCCAAAACAATACACCTACAACTTTTCCTCAATAACCAATATGTACAAGCATATGGTGATAAATATATAAAGTTAGCACATCAAATAGCATAATCCATCAATATACATAACAAATATGCCCATGTAATAATAATTCAAATATTTGCAAGACATTAATTGGACGGAAAAAGAGTATTTCTATTAATAAATGATTGTTGGTTTTAATTACTTATTCTTCTTTCTTGACCATATGAGTTATTGACCTAGGGTTCATGTCTTTCGGGTTTCCAACAAAGCCTCTAAAACTATTTGCCCTCCTGGTAAACCAGAGGGCAACACAGTACACATAATGCACTGTGCAGTCTCACTCGAGATAGCTTTAAATGGGTGGTTGTAAGACTCGGGTTTTTACAGCCTAGGATTGAGTAAGAGATAGGGGTTTATTATTCAGAGCCATGTACTACGAACTTTGATTGAAATCTACTATTCTTCACAGGTGCACATTTACCTTTCACAGTTTATTTCCCGAACAACACAATCGTATTCCATAACAATGTATTAACTCATTCATTAAGCATAACAATTAACTGTTGAAAGAAAACAAACATATACATGCATTCATCACATTACACATATTTTACCATGGTTCACCCCCTCCTGGGATACGTCCACAAAGATTTGTCTTTTGGCTCTTTTATTATGGTAGTTCTGCATTCCCAGCGCCGCGCGCTTACAATTCTCCTCAGATGGGTAAGATCTATATGAGGCAAACTAGATCGCACCAGGCTCCACAGCCTACGATCTAATCCTCATATATTCCTTCTCTCGTCTATTCTTAGCTCAACATCTTACAAAAATGGTTCACACCAGTATTAAATAATGCATCAACTCGTACATAACTATGATGGAAAAATACAAAAGCGGAACTAGCACAAAAAGTGATCAAACCTCTATATGATACCTACGTATCTATATTTATATCTATCGGGCTCTTTAGCCATTTACAATGTATTACCAAAACACTAACCCTATGAACTTTAGGCCTATCTCCCATGCGCACATGTTGTTCTTCCTCTATCTGTCACTTTCTTTGTGCACGCTTTCTTGCATGCGCATGTGTTGTTCTTCCTCCAGCTGTTACTTCAGTTTTTGCACGCTTTCTTTCCCATGATCATCCTTCTTTTCACTTCATCCTGGTGCCAACAGGCCCCCAACACTGACATGTGACTCGTCTTGAGTCACCTAATCCTTCTAAGCTTCCTCGATCTCCTTGGTGATCATATGGAACTTTTCCTTGAGCTCTGCTGCTTTTGTTAGTGCCTGCATGGTCTTTTCCTTGATGGTGTCCACTACCTGAACTACCACTTCGTCGCTCAACAATCCTGCACATTCTACCTGGGTCTATGTTATCTGTGTTTTATCTCCTTCTGCCTGTGCGAGTACTTATGATACCCATTCTTGTAATGGATTTATTTGAGCCTGACGCTCTTGTTTCCGTGTTTGCACAGTGATAAGTTCTGCCTGCATCTTCTTCATCTCTCGCATCCCTTTGACTTGTTATGGGATTGGTATGGTCTTCTACCTTTGTTTGATTTCTTGAATCACTACATTGATCCTTTCCTCTTCCTTGTCCCAGCATTGGACCTGTGGATCCTCCTCCAACCTTGTCCAAAGTTGTGTTGCTTTATCAAACAATTCAGCTGTTTTTCTAACCTACTGCTCTATCTCCTACAATTGCACTATTGCTTCCTGCTTCATTTTCTCCTTCACTACTAGTGGAGTGGTTGGTGTGAGCTATTCTCAAAGATTCTTGATCTCCTTCTGATATTGCTCGATAGCCTGCTCAATCTAGTCGATCTCTTTTGCTACTGGGAGCTCATTACCTCCCACTCTTTGTTCCAGTTTGTTCCTATGTTCTTTTTCCTCTTGATTTTTGAACTTGGCCTGCTCACAAAATAATTCAAGCACCTCCTGCTTATTTGTTGCTTGTTGTATCTCGACCAAGTTTTTATGTGCACGAGACTGTACCTCGTGGTCGACACTAACCTACAATTTGTGTAGTGCCCTTGATGGCATCTGCGTCAAGACCAATTGGATGTGGTCTAAATCCTTCAAGGGTGTCTTCCCCATGATTTCATCCATGCACATCATGTTAGGTTTGATGTAGATCGTTGTGTTTGCATGTGGCATTGAGTGGAATGGGTCTCGTTCTTATACCTCCACTCTTTCTTTGGTTTGTAGTGTTGATAGCTCTACGCCTTTGATGCTGCTTTCTATCTGTACTTCCCCAAATTTCTTGAGGAACTGTCCCATTTCTTCCAGTTCTTTTTGTAGTTTATCCCTGTGATGTGTTGCATGATCGAAGTCTTCTGCTAGGCAATACTGGACCATTTTGGCGATCATTACGCCATCATCCTCCGTGATCATATAGTCTGGTGATGTTTGTTGCACCTTTGATTTCTTTCACGTGCCTCCTACCTGCGCGGTTGGTCTCTTAGTTCCCCCTGGTTCCTGTATGATGGGATTTGAGGCGGTCTCCTGTGCTCCCTCAACCTATTTCTATTGTCCGTTGGTCAGTTGTCTAGTCTCTTTCTTTCCATTCTAGGTCCCTGTCTGATTTGACCCTTCGTCTGTGTGAGTCATCTTGCTTTGGCCCATCCTCGGTTTCTTGGGAACTGGGATTTATGGAGGCTTCATTTCTGCCTGCACTACCTATCCTTCTGCTATTATTTTTGGTACTTCCCTGGTAATGGTTGGGATCCTCCATTCATCAGGCCATTCATTGATAACCATGTTGATATCACCCTCTGTGATGCAGTAGTGCATCTATATCCATTGTTTATTTCGATCCTCCCTTGGTTGTATCCACATTGTTTGGCGTGTGGCCCGGAAGTTGGTGATGATCGCATATCATGCGACAGCCTTTGGTGTTACTCTCCATGATCGACTGATAGCTTCTTGTATGTCCTGTAGGTATGCTTCGAATATGATTCCATTCTCCCTCTTATGCCTGGCCTATGGCCCGGATCTCAGTAATAGGTATCTCGCTCCCGCTGGCTGTGGTCTAGTACAAACAATTACATACCCTGGTTATTGCTATCCCATGAAGGCTATTAGGGTGATCAACCATGAGTAATGGAACTTTGTGCCTAGGTCATGCGCATCCTTGCATTCTTCTTGAAATAAGTTCAATAGATATGGCACCCAACTCATAGAGGTGCCTTTTTCGCACTGAGCTACAGCTGCAGTGACTCCTGCGAGTACTTCGTCTTTGCGGCATTTTCTGAGCAATTTGAAAGCTAATATCTTTACGCCCAATTGTGTAGTTGTGTTGTTTATTCGTTTGATCATGATGCCCCTTGTTCCCCTGGTGGTGCCATATTTCTTCTTCATTTCTTCTGCCAATGCTTTCTCCTTGGATTTGTCGTCCAGAATCAACACAGGATCCATACCTCGGATTGGTAGTCCTGTTATCTGCGCAATAAGATCAATAGTTATGGGGACAGGTTTGTCCAGCCATATATCCCATTCATGTGTGACTGCTAACAGCTTCTTGATGCATGCTGTCGCATACCGACCTCTGCCAAAAATGTGGTAGCTTCAGCAAACCTAAGATTCCTATTCTCTCCAGCCCAGCTGCCCACTGGTGTGGTTGGTTGATCATTTCTCCAAGTCGAGTTATGCTTATGGTCTGCATAAAGACCCTTTGCACAAGTTTTGGGAACTTGGTTTTGTTTGATACGCCATGGTCAGAATACTTGAGCTTCCCAATGCGACCCAATAGCTATGGTTCTACCTGTATGCTAGTTGGTATGCGTGGTAGAACAATTTTTGCTGCAGGTTTCTTGTGGGGTGAGCTTGGTCTCTGAACTCTGTCTTCTTTCTGCGATGGCTGGTTCAAAGTTTCAGCAACTTTCGGTTGTTCCCCCATCAGCCATTCTGGCCAAGCTGAGGAATTTGCAGTGGTCTCCTCTGTTGGTTGACCTGATATGGTTGTTTGCGACTCGTCTGGTTGCACTGCTACTTCCATATTTTGTGTCATTCCATTGACTTTCAGAGCTACTTCAGTGCTTCCTGGTTGCACTTCCTGTTGGGTTTCTTCTTCCTCATTCTGAGGCTCCTACGCCACTACTGGTGCATCCTCTTTAATGGCCTCTACTTGTGGTTGACAAATTTCTTCCATAATCGGTGTATAGTTCACTGATATTGTCTCCGGGGATGGGATTTTGTCGATGTCGACGATCTCCGACTGCTGCTGTTCATTTTCTTCCAGCAGTCCTCATGACCTAGTTTGAAACCTAGTCGGTCTGGTTGTTGTTGGGCCCTTCATTTTTGAGAAATAATTGTGCAAGTGTTGGTCGCGCAACCTCCATCAGAGGCCGAAAGGAAGAATAACAAAAAATAGTTGTGGAAGCCAGTGCAACACCAGCTAAGAAATAGACAGTTGCAATAGAACAAGAAGGTGTGCAAGCTAAACAAGAAGACATAACCCATCTATATATAGAACATAATATAATTGTAAAAGGGTTGGTTCATTCGTCCATTCTGGTCATTAGTTGATGTTGTTAGCTTGAGTTGTGTCAATCAAAGTCAGGTCTATGGGCATTGCCCAAGGTTTTGGAACTAGCTGTCGCTAGCTATTGTAAATCAAGAAGAGTAGACCTTGTAATGAACAAGACCTACCAGCTGGGAAATCAGAACTCTGTGGCTGAGGTCTGGAGCTAAGATTTTGTACTAAACATTTCTATGTAATTCTGAGTCTGTGATGTAAGAACGATCTTTGAGATAATATGATGAAGGGATAAATTTTAAAATCTGATGTGTCTTTACATGTGTTCTTATGCATTTCAATATTTTTGTATAGCGTATGAGTTATAATTGATGTTTCTATGTTTAAACGATGCTCGCAATGCCAGTAGGTTTGGTTCTTGCATTTAGATGTTTCCGATCTGATAATTTTGATTGCGTAAGAACATAAGTGAGTTACATTTCTCTATGGATCTTATGTAGTATTCTCCCTACCATTCCCTATCTATCTGTCTCAACGACGCTTCGGGTGAGACTTTTTCTCTTCGGAGGAGATGAAAATGCCAGCTCTCTTGACTACATGGTGCCTTTTGTTGGTAACCTAAGAAGGACCCTAGTCTGAACAATTTTGCACCAACAAAATGGTTATGTTGCTGGGACTCGTATTAATAGGGAACCTATATGAAGAATGCTACCGTCGATCCATAGATCTGGCATTGATCAATGGTAGGGCGAGACGGGGTGAGAGTCATGGCATGAGAGAAGGGGAAGGGTTCTTTGACAAATTGGGCAGAAACAAAAAGAAATGGATTCAAGAGATGAGTGATCCTTGAAGAGAGCCTCCATAGTTGAGAAGTGGTGGCATGGAAAGATCAAGAAAGCCGCAAGAAAGTCTGAAAAGTTGAGGAAAGAAGGAGGAGTGGGAGAAAGTGAAGAAAGACAGATGGAAGAAATACAGAGGATGGGAAGACAGGAATGATTGGCTAGTCAAAGATTGAACAAAAGAGAAGCAAGGAGAGAAAGAAGTCGCCAGGAGGTGGGATGAGAAGGAGGAAGCGCAGATGTGAGAGAGGAGGAAGTCAGCATGAATCTTCAAGGAGAAAGAGAAGATTCATCCCCAATAATAGGAGAGATTGGGAATCTGGTCAAAGAAATTGTCCTAGTGGAAGCTAATGAGACCCCCAGATAAAATAAATCCACCCCGAAGCCAGTGGCACCATCCTTGAGTCACCCATATCCCAAGTGCCTTCTATACAAGCAATAAGTTCTATACTACCTTCTCATGCAAGTTATATTACAGGGAGGATATTGGGATCCCCTAGTAGATCGCAAGAAGGATCGTTAGGTTTCATACTGATACGAACAACAGGATCAACAATGGCCAACCATGTGGGAGGGTTGATTGCATGATACCCAAAATTTTGGGGTAAGTGATATGAAGACGTTGAAAAACAATGGTTCTTGTGTGAAGCCATATGATCTAGAGGAACACCAGATGCGAACAAGTTAGTTGAGTTCCAGACTACCTTGAGAGGTCACACTCTCAAGTGGTACATGAATATCACTAAACCAGGAGTGCCAGGGACACAAGGTAAATCGTTCACCCTTGTCTAGGTACAGACAAGGTTTATAGCAGAGTTCAAACTACCTCATTCAGAACAATAGGCTCTGTCTGAGTTACGCGAGATCCAATAGAGAGAAGGCGAATCAGCCTCGGAATACAACCAAAAGTTCAAAGATGCCATAGGAAGGTTGGCACATCCAATCCACGAAGAACATCAAAGGGAGTGGTACATTCAGGGGCTCCTACCTCTGACTTGGATTACGCTAACGCAATAGAGGATAGCCACGTTAACAGATGCCTTGGAACAATCAATGAAGATTGAAGCCATGGCGGGATACCCTGGGAGCTTGAAAGTACCCCGACCCCCAGTAGATGTGAATATCGCACAACTATAAGGGAAGATATCATCACTTACAGAAAATATTTAAGAACTGACGATACCTAGACTAGGACGACCACAGGTTTGGTGCACTGGATGCTATACACAAGGTCATTTAGTGAACAAATGTCCACGAGTGACAGGGATGGGACCTCCTTAGGATCTGATGGCAACCCCACCAGGACCCACATGAGGAGTTGTGCAAGTATCGACGAACCCACCATTTCACCATCCCTCCCCATATCACACATTCCCAGGAGGTCAAGAAGCACCAACAACAGAGTATTATGAGATCTTCCAAACCCACGGGCATGGACCAAGATAGTGCCCCATCATGCAAAAATATTCGACGATACCAAACACAGTCCATTGTGATTTCTGCACATCTACCACACATACTACCAATAAATGTAGGGCATTGGATGCACTGGCAGACAGGCTAGACCAAAAAGCATTCAGGGTAAATGATAACCCTCAAGGACTAGGACGAGGTCGTGGAGGTGGGGTTGGAGGAGATTTTAGAGGAGGAAGAATTGGCGGAAGAGGACCGAGCAGATTTTATAATTGTGATGAACAAGGTCACTTGGCTAGAGATTGTCCTCATCCAAGGTGGCCATGGTGTTCTCACTGCAGAACCAACGGACACGCAACCGAAGACTACCGAGAGCTAATTGCAAAATGGGAAGATAGGGTACGGAAAAGAGGAACTAACCTTATTAGTTTAGAGATCAAAAGGATTTCTAAGAGACAATTACCAAATCATAACATCGTCACTTGAGGAGGCATGAAGATAGGAGATAATGTTGATACTCTACCTCATATTCAGAAAGAAGCACCTAAGGGAGACAGGTATGATCCCCTAAAGAAAAAATTGTTCTTTAAAGATGCCATAGAAGTATTCCAAACTATTCCTAGTTGTGAAATGCAAGAGAATCTCCCTCAACCAATTGTATATCCTAAAGTAGCACAAGTATCTACTTTAACCCCTGCATCTAGAAACCCTTCAGGCATACCAAGACAACCTGAGCAACCTCAAAATGTAGTTGACCTCTGGTTTCAATTATTCTCTAACATTCTGGGGAATGATCAACTGAAAGAGAAGTTGCGCAATGCGTTGTACCTAGTCTTAGGGAATGAAAACCTTAGAATCAAGGATTATGGCTAACCTTCCTGAGAAGAGTACTCAGAGAGTGCAATGAAGAAAAGTAAGAACTGGAAAAGAATTTCGACTGGTAGCCCAGTTAGATGACTTCGAAATTGAGGACGTCATGCTGGACCTAGGGTCAGATGTGAACATCCTTCCCAAGAAGACCTGGGAAGCCTTAGGAAAACCAGGATGGACAGATTCCCCAATTTAGTTAAGAATGGAAAACCAATACTGTATCTTTCCCATAGGAATACTGGAGAACATGGAAATCGATGTAGCAAGAGTAAAAACAATGGATGACTTTGAAGTCATTGAGATCATGGGAGACAAGGGCCCCTACCTTGAACTACTTGGCATCGATTGGACCTATGAAAATTATGCAGTAATTGACTTAAATAAGGACACCATGAATTTTGAAGTTGCGGGAATCAAGGTAGTTCAACCTTTGGACCCATATGTAGGACCCAGGTACACAGAACCAATAGACAATAATATGGAAGGAGAATACCTAGACCATTTGTACACTATAACAACTGGGACAAGAAACGATTATATAAACCCTACTGCGGATGGATCAGTAAGATGGAGAAGTATACAATCAGCAGCTGAAGACTCAGAACTGGCTTTTGATAGTTGGCAACAAGGTTCGCACGAAATATTCTCAAGAAGATGCGCAACTGTCAGAATGACCAGATGGGTTGGGACTGAAGTCAGAGGACACCCAGTATATGATGGAACCTCAGACTTAGGCAAATTATTACAGAGCATGGAAGAGAAGATGAGAGAGGATCAATTAATCTTGGTACTAGATATCGCTTTCCAGAACACCCCCGCCAGATGGTGGGATACGCACAAAACCACACTCAAAACTTGGGAAGAGGTGAAGAAATCTCTCAAATACAGGTTCTGGAATAGGGAATAGTTGGAATCAGAGATACATATGGACCTCCACGCCATGCAACTGTTCATCAGAGAATCGGGCCCTAGAATACACATCGAACAGTGTGTGACACAATGGTAGGTTGCGAAAATACCCTCTCTCTTCTGGGTTCAGGTATTTCCCCATTCTCTAGGGCCAATTTTGAAAGCTTGTTTTATACATGAGGAAACCAGAAGACAAACCAGTGGTTGGAAAATACTGGCAGCTCATTTCTGCAATGACTTCTCGTTCACAAGTAAGCACCCTGCGCTTGAACTAGTCCTGCAAAATATTAAAGAACTTCTTTTTATAGCCAATAGTCATATGATATCAGACTTTGTAGTGTGTCCTTAGAATACCCAAGAAATTTAGACTAGAGTTCACTTACCCCTGATTGAAAATTCTATAAAATTCTATCATATTAGCAAAGCTTCAGAAAGCCTAGATGAATTAGAAGAACTGAGAAACCTAGCCATCAAAGAGACTGAGGGTAACAGAGAAATCCAAAACACCATACCTAGCTAGACTGATAGCTCCTACAATCACCCATTAAAACTGTAGAGACTCAACATAGGTACCGAAGAGAAACCCAAAATAGCTTTGGTGGGAGATTACTGCGATGAGAAAACAAGTCAGGAAATATAGAGTTTACTGTGGGAATACGAAGATTTGTTCCCAAAGAATTTTTCAGAATTAAAGGGAATCAAAGGAGTTTTGGGAGAAATGAAGATTGAGTTAAGACCTGGATCCAAGCCGGTTAGACATAGGCCATACTGTCTTAACCCGAGAATAAAATAAAAAGTCAAAAAGGAGATTGATAAGATGTTATAAGCAGGTCTCATTTTTTCGGTAGAAGAAGCAAAATGGGTCAGCCCGATAGTCATTCAAAGTAAGAAAGACACTGAGGATATCAGAGTCTGTGTGGACTACAAAAGCCTCAACTCTTTGTGTGCATGACCCTTTCCCAACACCCTTTACCGATGAGGTCCTAGAGCAGGTTGCGGGGAAGGAAGCATACTCATTTACAGATGGATTTTCAGGATACCATCAAGTCAGGATTGTTGAAGAGGACAAGAGAAAAACCACATTCATTACCGAATGGGGATTGTTTGCATCCAATGTGATTCCATTTGGTCTAAAGAACGCCCCTGCAGTCTTCTCCAAGATCATGATAACATCCTTTAGAGAGTTCATTCACAAGTTCATAGAAGTCTATATGGATGATTGGACAATATATAGCCTTCTTAAGGAACATGTAGCACTGCTAAGGCTAATGTTCGACAAATGCAGAGAGTTACAAATCTCATTAAACCTCAGGAAGTGTATCTTATGTGTTCCACATGGAAATTTATTGGGCCACATAGTCTACCGAGAAGGAGTATTGGTAGACCCAACTAAATTTGCGGTCATCGTGAATATGCCACCACCTACGAGTGCTAAACAGCTGCGCTCCACATTGGGACACACAGGTTACTATCGGAGATTCATCCAAAGATATGCCAACATTACTGGACCTCTGGAAAACCTCCTGAAAAAGGATGAAATGTTCCGATGGACTATCGAGTGCGGGAAAGCATTCGAAACACTTAAGGAAAAACTCATCACAACACCGATTCTGATATTCCCAAATTGGGAGAAGGAATTTCACGTCCATGTAGATTCTTCAGGAATTGCCTTAGGAGCTATCTTAACACAACTAGGATATGGAGCTATGGATCACCCTATATACTTGGTGAGTCGGAAGCTGTCGCAAGAAGACTGCAACTATACAATGACAGAATGGTAAGGCTTAGAAATGATCTACACTTTACATAAATTTAGACACTATCTGTTAGGATCTCATTTCAAATTCTTTACTGATCATTCAACATTAAAATACCTAGTTAACAAACTTATGTTGGAAGGAAGAATTTGCAGATGGCTATTGCTATTTCAAGAATTTTCCTTTGAAGTCATCATCAAGCCATGACGATGCAACATCGGACCTGACCATATATCTAGACTAGAGTCAGGAGAAAGTGGTGGAGCAATCAATGATCAGATCCCAGATGCAGATTTGTTCAGGATCGAGGCAATACCAAAATACCTGGAGGACATAGCAATCTTTCTCAGCACAGGAGCATGCCCTGAAACATATTCCGTAACCTAGAAATTCCATATGGTCATCAGAGCAGCAAATTATCAGCTAATCACCAGGAAATTGTATAAACTAGGACTAGACAGCATCCTTAGACGTTGTGTCTTGGACCATGAAAGAAAGGATATGCTCTGGGAATTCCATAGTGGAATTGCAGGAGAACATGTAGGAGGAAAGGCAATGACGCAGAGAGTTCTACACCCAATACAGTGGTGGGAAACAATTTTCAAAGATGCAAAAGTATACGCTAGATCGTGTGATGTTTGTCAAAGAGTGGACAAGCCGTCACGCTGAGACGAACTTCCATTACAAACTGTTAGGGCGCTACGAGCATTTGAAAAATGGGCAGTTGAATTCATTGGGCCAATCAACCCTACAACAAAACATTCAAAGGCAAGGTACATCATTACCACAAAATACTACCTTACTCGTTGGGAAGAAGCAGCAGTGGTACAGGATTGCTCGACGGATACTACTTCCAGATTCATATTCGAGAATATCATTACCTGTTTTGGATGTCCCAGGAGCCTAACTAGCAATCAGGGAGCTCACTTCATTAGCAGCACTATAGAAACACTTACTGTAGAATTTTTTATTCAACATCACAAGAGAAGTCCATACCACCCACAGGCCAACGGAACAGTCGAAGCCTTCAACAAAATCTTGGAAAAGGGACTAACAAAGGTCTGTTGTGCAAACTGAGAGGACTGGGATGATAGAGTTCCAATGGTACTATGGGCCTACATGACAACCACAAAGAAACTCCACAGATACACACCATTCCAGTTGGTTTATGGAAAATAGGCAGTGGTTCCCACAGAGTTCATCACCGCAAGTTTGTATATTGCACAAGCCACACGTATGACAAATGAAGAATTAGTGGCACAGAGACTTGCAGAGCTACAAGAACTCAAAGAGACCAGATTTCTAGTAGATTTCCACTAGTTTGTTGAAAAGGAAAGAAAAAAATCTTGGCATGACCGACATATTAAGACCAAGGTATTTACACAAGGGGACAAGGTGTTACTCTATGACAGTCGATACCAGATGCACCCTAGAAAGCTGTGGATGCACTGGTTGGGACCCTTCATAGTTGTGGAGATCCAACCATCAGGAGCAGTCTGATTCATGCAACTGGATGGTGTGATATGACCGAGATGGGTGAATGGTGCTTTCCTGAAGCCCTACCTATCTCGAAACTGAGAAGAAGGGCAGTCACTCCAATCCTTCAAAGCTTGTACAATAGTTAGATTTGAGTTTTGTTTTCTTTCTGAAATTTTGTAAATTCAGTTAATAATGTCCATGTGCACAGTGTTGCGCCATAATACAAAGTTCATTTGTTTGTTTAAGTGTTGATTGATACAGATATGACGACCCAACCATACAGAACCTGATGTATGAAAAATCCCATTGATGAAAGGCATTAAAGATGACGGGGACAACCTTTGTGGTCGGAGAGGCCACGGATTCAAATCTAATCTGAGTTAAAGCCATGCTAACCCCGTTTAGTCACACTCTTTATTGCCATTCTGGTACCCCAACTGTCACCCATTAAGTCATAAAGCTGCATTATGCCAAGATTCCATCGAAATTCACACCGAGACACCCACCTGTTAAAAACAAAGGTCCTAATTCAGCCACGTCCCTATTCCACTCAAACGAGTAAATACCTAGACCGCCCAATCAGATTTCCCTTGATCAAACCATCCCATCGGACAACTCACACCCTGTTGTGTCGATACGGTCATGATGAGGAGCACTTCTTGTTAAAATTTACCCATTAATCCAGACATAAGACTCTCAGAACTCAGTCGAGAAGGTATTGTTTCTAAAATGATCATAGTCAATTCCACACTCAGCAGTGAGAACCAATAGAGACCAGTGAAAAAGAAAAAGACATAGCCTAGTTCTTATCTGGCACAGAAGTGTGAATGTTGAGAGCCATAGCAAGTCAAAGCACCATGACAAAAGAAGCAGTACCAGACGAGATCTGTGACCCCCAGGTTGAGATCATAGGTGACCTCAAAGGGAAGGTAGAGTACATCAAGCTGCTCGACCTTGACCTCATAGATTCAGCTTTGTTCCCACAGATGCACCCAGATGTCTTTTGGGAGTTAGCCCCAGATGGAACCGTAGATATGCATTTTATACTAAAAATGGATTTCATCAATTTGTTTAACTCCACCATCATGAACCTTAGATACTTACCAGTCTTCGACACCATCGGCGAAATTGCGCGTTGCACAAAATTTTTGATAAGCAGAGTGCACGACAGAAGCCTATGGTTGGATAAGCGATATCCAATCCATGCACGGGATATCCAATAGCTTACTGGACTATCCTCTGAAGGAGAGGATGTGTCGAAGGGATTTCAGGGCCCCGACAAGCATGGGAAGAAGAAAGGTGAACTTAGCTTGTACAACAATTTTAACACCAAGCAAGGCGGACGCACAACATTCATTAAGACAATACTACCCGAAACAGTCTGGACTGGCTGCTATGTCATAGCCAGCAAGGTTATGAGGTCCTATTACAAGGGAGAATGTATGTTAGATGTGTTATCAGTCGTCGACTTTTGTAATCGGGGAGTAGTTGATCTAAAAATAGAAGGCTGACTTGTTATGCTATGCAAGCACCCTCTACCTCATTAAAATAAAACTTAACAGGACCTTGCTTCATGTGTTCAAATGTGCAAGTTGGTTTATGTGTTAAGTTCTTTCTTGTTCTTGTCAATGTATATGTGTGAGGAAAGTTCTTTTACAAGCTTAAATGTGTGTTATAAACCAATACACAGCAGTATAAAATGCAGCAAATAACACAGCAAACTCATAACAAAAGCAAGATGATAAAGGAGTTCACCCCTCTCTGGGCTACGTCTCCTTGAGCCTCCTTCAATGGACTTGGCTCTTTGGGATTAGTTGTCAAATTTTATTTTACAAGCTACTGCTCAACTCCAATGGATTTACAGACTGTACCATTGGGTTCAAAATACACAAAAACCCCAAAAATGACTGTTACATCTCTGGAAATGGACAATGGCTCATCCAACAATGACCTCTTCTACATGTGACCTCCAAGCTTCCCAAAATGAGCTTGAATGAGGAAACAATACCTGTAGAAGTCCTCCAATGGATCTGAAACCTATCCCAAAGTGTTCAGAGCATAATAAACAGTCAGAAATGACTATTCAGTCTCAAAAAATGGTTATGTGCTCATCTGAGAAATGCCTCAAACAATGAGGGCTTTAAGCTTCATGGAGCTTCCTCAAGCTTCAAATGTGAAAAACATTCAAAAGGGCTCTTCAAATTCCTGTGAAAATGTCACCAATGGACTCAGAACGTCCAAAAACCCCTAGCTGGGATTTTACAGCACCTGATTTGGTCAAAAACTCATCAAGTTATGCTTGCTGCCATTTTTCCTTTTTCCAAGCTCTGTTACAGGCTCGCCATATTGCACCTGTGGGAGAATGAACCTGGCTTCTGGCATTTTCCGTCACAAAACTCAGCACCCACGCGTGTTCCCGAAATTGGTGCAATCTGTCGAACGGTTAACCGGAATCAAGCCCCCAAACTCGGAGGTGTTGGGCGCATGGGCCATGTGGCCACGTTCCTCGCGCGCCAAAAATAGGGCTGGGTTCCACGCGTTTTTAAATGGTGGACAGCTGTCGGGTGTTTGTATAACCGTTTGACCATAAACGAAAAACCAAAATTGAAATCGGCGCCCTATTAAACGCGCGGTCGTGGTTTCAAACCCCACGCCTAAAATATATTTGGTCCCACGCACATTACATATAAAAATGTATTGCAATACCAAAAACATTGTAATACAATGTAACATTATAATAAAATGGTGGACCAAACATTAAAATTCCTGCGCAAATGGCATATATATATTCGGTCATATGCCAATGGTTCAACGACCACGGGCCAATAGCTTTAAACACTGCGCGAATGTAGTTTCAGTCATATGAACGTGCATAGAACCGGGAGCTATTGAAACTCCCGCGCGCTCTCCTCCGTTGAACGGTCGTATGGTAAAACACCGAAACCGAGGGCTAACACCCCGCACTCGCCAAATACCATACGGCGGTCATATATAACGGTTATACAACCGTGGCATAAAATGTTCACCCCGCGCGCATTTGTTTGAAAACGATGGTCACATGTTCCTCCGCATGAAACTGTGGGTTTACCACAAAACTATCCCCGCGCGTATTTTAATATGTGGTCGAATGTTCAAACCTAATACATCCGTGGTTTTAAAACCACACTCCGCGCCCAAACAAACGGTGAACAGTCAACAGATGGGTGCCACGTGGCAACCCTTCATTGGGCCACGTGGCACCTTTTCATTCGCCCACTCTATGCCACGTGTCCACTTATAATTCGCCCAACTGTCAACGAACCACAAACCACCACGTCAGCGCTGCCACTCATCTGCCACGTCACCAGGCCACGCGGATGCTGACGTCAGCATGTGCCACGTGTCACCCTCTCAGTGGTGACACGTGTCACTTTCCAATTGGTCCGAACGTGGGTTGAAAATGCCAAAAATGCATGACACGTGTCACACCCGGGAGTTGCCACGTGTCCCGTACGGTCTTGCCACATCACTATACGGCCGCCACGTCAGCTGTACAGCCTGCCACGTTAGCTGTACGGCCTGCCCAGTCAGCATCAAAATTTTCCCTGTTTGGCTCGGCGAACAGATCGCGATATCTTCTCCATATGGACTCCGTTTGTGAAAATAAATATACCGCCGGAATCAAGAGAACGAGACGGGCGCAATGGCACAGTTTTCGTCGCATTCCGAGCACTTTGAAAATTGAGCATTTTTTTGACCCCAGGTCCAGATTCTGATCATGCCTTCCCACTGAAAGGATTTTGGACCCACAAAATCTTATAATCATCGATATGAGCTTCAATACTCTTCTTCTTCCAAGTTATATCAACTGATTCTACTTGCAAAGACCTTTCGACAATCACCTGGGTACTTTGACATGCCTTGCACTGCAACTGGCTATGTCCCTCAACCACTGCTCTCTGGCTGCTGCTGACCCACTGTTCTCTCTGCACTTAGAAGACTGCCAGCCTTCCCACTGAGAATCAAGTCCCTCTTTCGAACTCTTTAGCGTCAACACAATCTGCTCTCCAATGGCTGCAAAATTTACCTGCGACATCTTGACACAAGCCAAGAAAAACATCAATCTTGAAAATGAATTATACAAGACTGAAAAATAATAACAGCAAAGTCTTTTTGCTCTTGAAGCAACTGTCGCATCTTGTGCTTCATCAAAGCACATGGTGTTTTCCTTCATCTCAATGTACTCAAAATTGACTTTCAAGATAGCAACACCATTGACTAAACATAAGTTGAGAAACATGAACGACATAACATAGTCGCCAAGATAAAATCGACACAAGTTGAGACTCAATTGAAACATGTCAATCTTCCCAAAATGACAATTCTAAAGACATGATAAACAATCATGCTACAATCATGACTCATCCATGATGACAATCATCAAGTTCATTGTTTATGCACTCACGAAACCAATATGCATGTGCATAGCTCTTCAACTCTCCTTCCTGTAGAAACATAGGTACTTAACCCAAAGCATGTGGGTACTAAAGAGCTGAAAATGAAAAGTATATGGCTGTAAAAAAAAATGGACAGCATACCCCTCTTTTACATGTTCTTGAATGAGGTGGTATAACACAAGTATGCATTCAAAAATAAATGCCTTCACCTACAAACTTGCCTCTACCGAATGATGACAAACTGCTGCAACTTGTGAAACTTCAACAAAAGTGAAAAGCTAAGGCTGAAATGTACATCTATACAAAAGAATGAAAGCCTTACTTACGCAAGAAATCAATCCATTTCTTACCAAGCCAACTCAATGGCGAATCCTTCTGCTGAAAATGGTCTTCTTGTGAATCATCTTGACTCACATCAATGATGGAATCTCCTCTTCCATTCTTGTCAATCTTTTCACCCAACTGCTTCTTGTGCTGGGGATGAGAGGTTGGATGCAATGTCCAACATTGGTCAATGAGATGACCCCTCTTCTGACAATGACTGCAAATCTTTTGCATTTTCTCTTCATGTTTCCTTTGCTTGGAAAGTTTCCTGAAAATGGACTTTCTCTTCCAACATTTTGAAACATGATGGTTATAGAAACCACAATATGTACATGGTCTTTTTCCATTGTTACATGCAGATTTATTATGCTTAACATAATCAAAAGCAACTG
>ML778780.1:1391266-1421349 GCA_009831015.1 Picea engelmannii | reverse complement strand
CCTGTGAAAATGTCACCAATGGACTCAGAACGTCCAAAAACCCCTAGCTGGGATTTTACAGCACCTGATTTGGTCAAAAACTCATCAAGTTATGCTTGCTGCCATTTTTCCTTTTTCCAAGCTCTGTTACAGGCTCGCCATATTGCACCTGTGGGAGAATGAACCTGGCTTCTGGCATTTTCCGTCACAAAACTCAGCACCCACGCGTGTTCCCGAAATTGGTGCAATCTGTCGAACGGTTAACCGGAATCAAGCCCCCAAACTCGGAGGTGTTGGGCGCATGGGCCATGTGGCCACGTTCCTCGCGCGCCAAAAATAGGGCTGGGTTCCACGCGTTTTTAAATGGTGGACAGCTGTCGGGTGTTTGTATAACCGTTTGACCATAAACGAAAAACCAAAATTGAAATCGGCGCCCTATTAAACGCGCGGTCGTGGTTTCAAACCCCACGCCTAAAATATATTTGGTCCCACGCACATTACATATAAAAATGTATTGCAATACCAAAAACATTGTAATACAATGTAACATTATAATAAAATGGTGGACCAAACATTAAAATTCCTGCGCAAATGGCATATATATATTCGGTCATATGCCAATGGTTCAACGACCACGGGCCAATAGCTTTAAACACTGCGCGAATGTAGTTTCAGTCATATGAACGTGCATAGAACCGGGAGCTATTGAAACTCCCGCGCGCTCTCCTCCGTTGAACGGTCGTATGGTAAAACACCGAAACCAAGGGCTAACACCCCGCGCGTGCCAAATACCATACGGCGGTCATATATAACGGTTATACTATCGTGGCATAAAATGTTCACCCCGCGCGCATTTGTTTGAAAACAGTGGTCACATGTTCCTCCGCAGGAAACCGTGGGTTTACCACAAAACTATCCCCGCGCGTATTTTAATATGTGGTCGAATGTTCAAACCTAATACATCCGTGGTTTTAAAACCACACTCCGCACCCAAACAAACGGTGAACAGTCAACAGATGGGTGCCACGTGGCAGCCCTTCATTGGGCCACGTGGCACCTTTTCATTCGCCCACTCTATGCCACGTGTCCACTTATAATTCGCCCAACTGTCAATGAACCACAAACCGCCACGTCAGTGCTGCCACTCAGCTGCCACGTCACCAGGCCACGCGGATGCTGACGTCAGCATGTGCCATGTGTCACCCTCTCAGTGGTGACACGTGTCACTTTCCAATTGGTCCGAACGTGGGTTGAAAATGCCAAAAATGCATGACACGTGTCACGCCCGGGAGCTGCCACATGTCCCGTACGGTCTTTCCACGTCACTGTATGGCTGCCACATCAGCTGTACGACCTGCCACGTCATCTGTACGGCCTGCCCAGTCAGCATCAAAATTTTCCCTGTTTGGCTCGGCGAACAGATCGCGATATCTTCTCCATACGGACTCCATTTGCGAAAATAAATATACCGCGGGAATCAGGAGAACGAGACGGACGCAATGGCACTGTTTTCATCGCATTCCGAGCACTTTGAAAATTGAGCATTTTTTTGACCCCAGGTCCAGATTCTGATCAGTAGTGTTCAATTGGTGTAGTTTCTTGCTGGAGGAACTACTTGTAACTTTTGAGGAGGTATAGGAGAAAGGAGACACCTTTACCTATGGATACCTACTTGTGGCATTTGCAATGCTCAAGTGGAAGTCACCAGTGGGTAGACAACCGATAATACCAGATAAAGGGCACCTGGCGAAGATGTTTGAGCCATGGTAGTCTAGACTAGATTCAGAGAACACAACACTCAACAACGTATCATTTGCCAAATGGTATAATGCTATGATTGACGCAACACAGAGGCCATGGATCCCATAGGATATCCTCAATAATAACATGAGGAATATTGCATTCAGCATGAACTGACACAATACATTTGTCTGGCCGAGGCATGCCAGCTAGGAATATTTTCACACATGGATGCTACCATTCTACTTGGATGAGGAAGCCTTTGAAAAGGAGGTCATGTCATGGTTAGGAGTTAAATGTGTCCCACATAAAATAGGAATGCATTACATTTTTCCTGCTGAGATGCTCAAGAATAAAGACAAGGAAACAAGAGAGGGACCAAGCTCAAGCCCTGCGCCAAAGAAGCCAAATGCTCCAACATAAACAGATTCAGAGGAGGAGGAAGACATATTGCAGTTGGAGTGGAGGAAAATACCACCCCCCCGACAGTTTCCAGCTAACGCCATGCTGTCAGGTGAGCAGGTCAACCAGATCCTAGGCGTTGTGCTTGGTACAGAACCAATGTCGAAGACGCTCAGAATGGGGGTTTCATTGAGCAAATCCATAAACCCACAACCCCTTACATCTGCCACTCCCCACACCCACACCATGAACAAAACCACCACTATCATTGATATCCAAGATGACCCAGAACCTGAAACATTTCCATCCACACCCATCGTTGAGCAGCCTCCACCACCACTCCAACTACCAAACCTCCTCACCGCCACCCCCCATTAGATCACAACCTCAAACCTGATGTAGCTCGACCACCAAGAGACAGAGGGATGACAACCCCCACAAACAACCAGAGAAGCCCCCAATCCCAGCTCGAAAATTGCCAATCCTGACCTCAAAGCCCTGAAGAAAAGTACGATGCTAGATGTTTCGAATCCGAGCACCTAGGAACAACAACCTGAGTCCTCAACACAAGAAGAAGAGAAGAGTCGGAAGCTGACCATGACCAAAAAATAAACTCACCACCTAAGGATGAGGATGTCCCATAAATCATGATGCATGATGTTGAAGTACCAGAGGACACAGAGATACCATATGCACACACTGATCCAGACTCAACAATGGAGCAGGATACGACAACCATGCGAGCGCAAATGGAGCAAGTCCTCCAGAACCCCCAACAATGTACAGAATTGACGCAGCTTTGCTGTTATAGGATAAATCGGTAAATGTGGACATAAACTAATCTCCCTAGATCCACCTGGATCTAGAACAAAACAAGACAACACACTACTCTTTCCTTAGATTTCAATTATCAAATGAGAAATGGATCTAGAACATACCTTTTAAATATTGAAGATCCGACTTCGCCAATGCAATCCAAGCTCCTTCACAAGGTTTATGAGAAATATCTGCAAATAAGCACAAGCAAATGAAGACAAGAATAACAAAGTATTTAATATGAAACTATGTATGTGACCAAGGAATCATACAATATGGACAAATGACATTCATATAGGAAAGAAAAGTGTATCTGTATTAAAGAATGTGGAAGAAAGATACAACCAGATGCCTTGATGTTTTCAGGTTCCTTCCAACAGTTCTTTTCTTCCCACACACTTCTAATCCATGGATTCTGAGACTATAGATCTGATAGCTACTCACAATCTATCTTGACAAATCAAAGCTCAAATCCAACATACAAGCTCCAAAAACTCCAAGCTACAAAACTCAATAACTCAACCAAGCTAAATTTCTCCATGAGAGCTCCTCTCCTTTTATAAGCTAAAGAGGATAAGGTGAGGAGGTTAGGATGATCCCACTAAATCATGAAAGTGAGTAAGATCCAAACCATTCGGAGGCCACCTCACCATAGAAGCTTCTCCTTCTAGAAGCATTGAGAAAAATGCTCATTTTTCCCACGTACGAAGGCTGTCGCACCCTAGCTATAGAGAAACCCGCAAAAAATCCACAGCCTAGATATAATGAAGCCTATTAAAATCAAGCATTTCCGCACCCTAGCTATATAGCAGTCTGCGGAAATGCTCCAAAATAGGGTTTTTACGGAGGAAAACACAACTTCTTCTCTCAGGAAAAGTTCTTCTCCCTTCTTTCTTTAGGAATTCAGGCCCTGACCGCTCTGAAGGAAACATATAGGTTTACATCATTAACGATCATAGGGATGCCAAAAATAATGTGTAATAGAGAGCCCCCCAAAGTATGAAGTTAGAACAGAGTGATAGCTGAAATACTTTATCTAGTGTGTGTAGGGAACAAGGAACAATCGGTCGGAAACCTGCCAACAAACAAGGAAATACAGTACAATAATATATCATCACTAAGGTAGGCAGTCCCATACTCAGAATACAAATGACTCAAATCATAAATGCCAAAATGCAAAGATCCATGTCAAGTAATATAGGTCATGGCCACCAAACATACACTATGGATCCATGCCAATACGACTCAAATCTGAACATAGCCACAAAAAATACACCATGGATCTATGTGTTAAAGACTCAAATTTGAACATAGCCATGAGACATACAATGTGGATCTATGTAATAGTACACTGAATATACTCCATCGTAACCTAAATCTAACAGAAAAGATCCAGGGTCTTCATCTCCACCACTCTATAGTACAAATCTAACCATGCGAATACATGCGCTGAAGTCGAACATGGTAGAAACCACCTGATTATCGGTCATTAATGAATACCATTAACAAGTGCAAGGGAAATCACCATTAATGTCAATGGCTCCCAAGGTACACTAGTACAATCCAACAAATGTGAATTAATGTGCTGAAGTCGAACACTCGGCGAAATCTTCCGATCAGGGGTCATTAATGAAAACCCACTGTCGAAAGTGAGGAAACTTGCCATTGAGGCATGCAAGTTCCAAGGTACCAATTAGTTTCTAAGTCTAATTCCTGTATAATGAGTTGAATTCGATAGGAAAAGACTCATCATGGGAGGGCCTTAATGTATCCCCCATCAATGACATGAAACAAGTAACAAGATTTGAAGTAGATCAGAGTAACAAGTGATTCAGGACTGACTTAGGGATGGCTGACGCAATAGAAGGCTTAAGGACTGTAGAAATGGCTGATGCAGTATAAGGATTTCTGGGTTGAATTTCTCTTTGAACATATTGACGACATGACAAGTGTATTGGAAACACTAACTCAACAACAGGGATCATAGACCAATTTGTAATATTATAATGGAGTATGATCAAGAGACCAGTGGATTTTCCAATCTAGACACAAGGCGAGTGAAAGGGTGTCATGCTCAAAAGTGACTCTTCCATAGAATATAGGTTTAAACACATTTCTTTCTAAATTTTTCCCCCAACATTTCTTGTGATTACCTCTTTATTTTTATGCAAGCTTGAGGAGGATAACATATGCTTGGAATGTAATCTCATCCTTCGGATGAGTCCCTCGGAGTATGTTTAACGAACCCTAGGAAGGAACTTGTGACAGCCGAAATACTTTGTAAAGTACATGTGTGTGTCGGTAACTAGGGACGCACCAATCAGGAACCTGCAAACAACCAAGCATCCACACAAGATGATACCATGTCTGAAGTAGGCATTCCCATGTCCAGACTAAATAATGATATGAATCATGAAAAATCAGTCATGTCCACCATTTATACACTATGGATCCATGTCGTAAAAATGCTACATAGCCACCAGGAATACACAGTGGATATATGTATTAGAAAGCTCAGATTTGAACATAGCCATGAGACATACAAAGTGGATCTATGTGTCAATACAAATCACAAGTACTGCATCGCAAATTGGACCAAAAAATGATGAGATCTAGGGTCTTCCATCCTATCACCCATTAGTACGAATATAGCCATGTGATTACAAGTGTTGAAGTCGAACATGGTAGAAACCACTTGATTACCAGTCATTAATGAGAGCCATTAATAAGTGCGAGGGAAATCACCATTGATGTCAATGACTCCCAAGGTACATTAGTACAATCCAATGAGTGTGAAGAAGTGAGATGAAGTTGAACACTCAATGGAATCTCTTGATTAGAGACCAAGGATGTGAATCCACTATCAAGAGTGAAGGAACCTACCATTGAGGCATGCAGGGTCTAAGGTATGAAGTGATTTCTAAGTCTCATTCCTGGATAATGAGTTGAAGTCGACAGGAAAAGACTCATCATAGGAGGGCCTTTATGTATCCCTCATCAATGACATGAAATAAGTAATATATTTAGGGTAGAACATAGTACGAACATGATTTGAAACTAACATAAGGAAGGCCGACATGGTAAGAATTGACAGTTGTAGATGGCCGACTCAAAAGAGGGCTCGATTGGAATACTCTTGAACATATGAATGAAATGACATCGGTCTTGGCAGCATTGATTCAAAGATGACCCAAGAAATGGGCTTGCCAAAATTCAGACGAGAGACAAATGAATTTCCCAACCTGGATTCAAATGATGAAAGGGGGTGTCATGTTCAAGAGCGATGCTTACTGCCACTAACAAAAATACAGAGACACATCTCTTTCCCAAATTTTCTCCCACCATTTCTGGCAAGTACCTCTTTATTTTTACGCAATCTTGAGGAGGATAACATATGCTTGTTGATGTAAGCTCATCCTTCAGATGAGTTCCTCGGAGTATGTTTAACGAACCCTAAGAAGGAGTGGTTTGGTACCATGTGGGTCTTTCGATGTTTCTTTAACGAGTCCAAAGATAGAAAACTCGGGGGGTTTTCATATTTTGAGAGTCTAAAAAACACTTAAAGAGAACTCTCCCAGTTCTTTTTTTGTAAAATAGTTCAATAGGACCGAAAAATTGATAAACTATCACCCATCAAACGTTTTTTTCAGATACTTTTACGAGCATGAAAAGAACAAGGTCGCTCAACAATATTTTTGTTTTTATGGAGTGTAAAAAGAGCTTAAAGGTTACTCTGTAAGTTTCATTATTTTCGTGTTACCATGACTAGAACGAAAAGATGACAAAAGTATACTCGGTTACGTTCTCATTGATTTTCGAGCATGAGAATGAACAAAGACCAAGCTCGAGGTTTTTGTAAAAAACCCTAAAAAATAATCATACATGTGACGAAAAAGAAAAAGAAATCATAAAAAGCGTCCATACTTCATCGTTCGGAACCCTAGCCTGCCCATCTGCGAGAAACAAAACACTCAATGGACCATTAAACTTGTAGGTTTTTGAGAAAATATATTTAAATGATATAAAATATTTGAGAAAAAGAAAAAAATGAGATTAAATAGGAGTAAAATCTCATTTCCACTATTTCATTTGTATTTGGTCAAAAACTTGTCTAGGAGCCCTATTTTCACCTCAACTTCGGCGGTCGATTGCGGGGAGCACAGACGATCATTCATCGAACGGTTTGTGTGAAAATGGTAAGTACCTCATCTTCTTCCTTTTCAATGGTTTAAAATTGATTTTAGTCGGTTGCAAGATGAGTTTTGGGTGAACGTTTTAGGCCATAGGCGCACACTAGGGCCGCCGCAGGTGGCCCATATTGGGGCCTGCAGAAATCGGTATGTGTGGACACTAACTAATCTCCCTGGATCCACCTGTATCTAGAACAAAACCAGATGGGACAAGACGCTTTCCCTAAGTTCTAATCATTGAATTTATGATCAAAGAAGGAATTGATAACTTACCTTTGAGATCGCTTCCTTGTATCTTTGTTGTTCCTTGTTTGCTCCAGTGCTCTTGGGCAATTGTATCCGCAAACAACACAAGCCAACCAGAGTGAAAGTACCTATGATATATTCAATGCGAACTTAGACATGTGATCAAGGAATCATGTGATAAAATACAAACGATTTTATGGGAAAGAGGCATGTCATTGTATTATATTAATGAAAAAGTGGAAGATACATCCAAATTTCCTTGATGTCGCAATTTCCCTTTTAGTGGTCCTTTGTTCCAACACACACATACACTTGCTCTGAAATTCGCATGAAGATAATCCTTAAAATCTTAATGATCAAATGGAGACCATAAATATCACTTGAACCAGGATCCTTCACATAGTCTTCAGCCTATTCTTCTCTCAATCTTGTTCAACTTTGCTTAACCTTTCTCATGAGAAGCCCTTCATTATATAGGAGAAGCTAAAGTGGTTAAAGAGATCAGCATGATCCCACCATATCAGAGAAGTTAGTAGGATCGTAACCATACATACGCCACCTCACTTTCTAGAAGATTCCTCTTCTAGAAACTTCTTGAATCCCTTTCCTCTTTTAGCTATGGAACACCGCCGCACCCTGCCTATATGGCAGCCTACGAAAACCCCTCGGGCTAGCTATAGTGCAGCCTGCAGAAATCATATATTTCCGCATTATGTAATATGTGCAGCCTGCGAACTCTTTCAAAAAAGTAGCCTTGCAGAGGAGGAAAGCAGTCCATTTTCTCAGGGAAAGATTGTTTTGGAAGCCTGGAGACATGCCTATAAAATCATCACCAAGGTGACCAAAATAATGTGTAACATCTGCATAACCAGAACAAAGGTTCTAACACTTCTGCCCGAAGATCTTAGATTGAGGATCGCACAAGCACCACCAACATATGAGGAGGTATAAACTCATTCGGACCACTCAACAGCCAATAGGCTCCCTCTACAGACGCGAGCACCCACTGATGCGGCTCTTTCAACTACAAACCTGGTACAATGGCCAGCATCACAATTATTTGGGCTAATTAGAGCGTCAACGGACCAACTAGAGCAATGGCTCCATGAAGCTGAGAGCTCAGTCGAGCTCGCCAGGAAAGAACATTTAGTGGAACAAGCATGTAGAACGAAGGAAAAACATGATCTAATCCTAGCCCAACGCAAACTGGAAAAGGTCCAGAAAAAACTTGCAGAAGCCTGGCTCGAAATCCGAAAGGTTGCACCCGGCATACTTGAAGCCAATGAGATAAGAGAACTAGAGCAAAAAATCGATTTGTTTCAAGAGGAATGGACATAGCTCATGACACGCATGGAGAAAATACAAGCAAAGTTACAACAATTCTAGCAAGAAGTAGAACAGTAGCCTTGGCAGCTCCAGGAACAAATGCAGAGGATAATACTACAAGTTAATAATGCTAGAGAAGCACTACATAAGCAGACAACGGATTGCACCAGAATCTTCAGGGAAGTCAGCGATTGGATGGGCATCATCGCTCAATGAAATCAAGTCTTGGAGGAAGTGAATTCAAAGATCCATGTGCTGGACGAGGAAGTTGCGGTCACAATGGACCCCATGGAGCAGCAGCAAAAGTTTGACCAAATTCAGCAGGCTGACAATGAACTAAATTTCCTCTACGAAGCACAGTCCGTAGCCAAGAAAGAGCTGCGTGATTTTCAACTGGTGATTCAAAACGCCTATATGCAAATGCACCAGTTCGACACAATAGCCGACTCCGAATGGAACTCGTTGGTTGTAGCCAAGCCAAATGAGTACAGCAAAGAGATGACCCAACAGTTCCTGGCAAAGGCATCACTCCTCGTCCGGAAATGACAGGACAAAGTTGAAATCTTTCATGGAGTAAAGAACAGAGCATTAGAGATGGTTCCATAATTGGGCCCTTCATTTGAAGAGGTGAAGGAAGAAAATACACAAACAGAAGAGCTCAAAGAAGAGGAAAAGCGGGATAAGGGAAAGAAACAATTTCTCTTAGAGAATGTGAAGAAACCAAGTGCTTGACTCGAGGACGAGTCAAGGATTGTGATTGGAGCCTGTTGGGCCCTTTGTTTTTGAGAAAGAATTGTGCAAGTGTTGGTCATGCAACCTCCATCAGAGGCCAGAAGGAAGAATAACAGAAAATAGTTTCGAAATCCAGCACAACACTAGCTAAGCAACAGATAGTTGCAATAGAACAAGAAGGTGTGCAATATGAACAAGAAGACATAACCCAGCTATATATAGGACATAATATAATTGTAAAAGGGTTGGTTCATTCGTCCATTCTGGTCATTAGCTGATGTTGTTAGGTTGAGTTGTGTCAATTAAAGTCAAGTCTAAGACCATTTCCCAAGATTTTGGAAATAGTTGTTGCTAGCTGTTGTAAATCAAGAAGAGTAGAGTCTGTAATGAACAAGACCTACCAGCTGGGAAATCAGAACTCTGTGGCTGAGGTTTGGAGCCAAGAGTCTGTACTGAACATTTCTATGTAATTTTGAGTCTGTGATGTAAGAACGATCTTTGAGATAATATGATGGGATATATTTTAAAATATGATGTGTCTTTACATGTTTGCTTATGAATTTCAGTATTTTTGTATAGCGTATGAGTTATAATTGATGTTTCTATGTTTAACTGATGCTCTCAATGCCAGTAGGTTTGGTTCTTGCATTTAGATGTTTCTGATATGATCATGTTGATTGCGCAAGAACATAAGTGATTTCCATCGCTCTATGGATCTTTTGTAGTCTTCTCCCTACCCTTCCCTATCTATCTATCTCAGCAGCGCTTCGGGTGATACTTCTTCTCTTCGATGGGGATGGAAATACCAGTGCTCTAGACTACACGGTGCCCTTTGTTGGTAACCTGAGAAGGACCCTGGTCTGAACAAATGCGCCAACAATTGTCTGGCCTGCTTCTGCTGGCTTTGGTGGTGCCATAGTGGTGACTATTGAATGTTTGTTGAGTTTGAATAAATTCTGTGAGCTCTGTAGTCTCGCTCTATTCATTCTTGTTGCTATTATGCTCTCTCTGTGCTCCTTTCACAAATAGACTAGTTGCTCCAGTGCTCGCGTGTTGTATGGGCTTGTCACGAAGCTTGTCGAGGATGATTCCTCCATTATGCGCTTATTGCATCATAAGTGTGGGTTCAATGCATCTGTGGTGGTTTCGTACTTGCCATTACACTTGCTTTTCTAGCTCCATTTGGTGTGTTTAATGTGATGTCCCATCAGTCCTTGCCGTGCTTTAATTCTGCCTAGTGTTGTCATGTCATAATGATTTTTGCCGACTTTCCTTTTCCCGCTTGTTTCCCTTTATATATGACCGTTGTCCTTTCCTTTGCCGAATTTGTGTTTCGAACGTCATGTGGCCTTTCTATCTTTGGTGTGCTACACACTTTTTAGTATTTTTTCCTTTTTGTACTCTTTTTTTTTTTTTTTTTGTACTGCGCAGTGGGTGGTCAACTGTCCTTATACAGCTTCAGTTAGATCCCATTGATCATTCCTCTAAGTTCTACACCTGCTAAATCTCTTAACTATACAACTCCTCCATCTGTGACAGATTTTACCTCGTATGGTCCTATCCAATGCATTTGAAGCTTTCCCGGGTGCTGAAACGATTTGTTGTCATACATTAATACTAGGTCTCCTTCCTTGAACATTTTCTTCTTGATGTGTCGGTCGTCCTAAGATTTGTCTCTTTCTTTTTTCACTTGTTGATGGAATCCTGCCAAGATTCGGTCTTCCTCCATTGACAATATCTGATTCAGTCTCTCTTGTACTGCACCTCTTTCTGTCATTTGTGTGATAGCTACTATGCGTAGGATGGGTACTAAACATTATAATGGCACTACTGCTTCTTGGCCATAGACTAGTTTGAATGGTGTGTGCCTTGTCAAGTTTTTGTATGTATTCCTATACACCCATAATACTACTGGTACTTTGAGGTCCCAGTCATCTCTGTTGATGTTACAGATCTTTGTCAGTGCATTCTCCAGAATTTTGTTGAAGGCTTCTACTGTGCCATTTGCCTATGGATGATACAGTGTGCTCTTCTGGTGATGAAATTCAAACTCTTCAGTCATCGCATGGATGGTGTTGTTTATGAAGTGTGTGCCTTGGTCACTCATGAAAACTCTTGGGCAACCAAATATATTGATTACTTGTTCAAACAAGAAGTGTGTAGTTGTCTCTGCACTGCAATATTTTACTGGTGCGGCTTTCACCCATCTTGTTAGGTAATCCGTCGCGGTGATAATGTATCTTGCCCCTGTCATTTTCGCTGGTGGTTTAATTGGTCCCACAAAGTCTATTGCCCATTTTTCAAATGCCTGTAATGTTACTTGTGGTCATAGCGACATCTCATCCCTTTTGTTGGGTTTGCCTACCCTTTGAAAGACATCGCATCTCTGACAATACTCTTTCAAGTCTCTGTGAATAATTGCCACCATAGTCCTGCGCGTAATACCTTCTACGTGGTAGACTTTCCTTCATAATGCCCTCCTACCATTCCCTCATGGGATTCTGCTAAAATTATTTTTCATTCATGCTCTACCACGTACCTTCTAAAAATGCTATCTGCGCCCATCTTGTATAAATGTCCTACAATCATTTGATAGTCAGTCGCGTGGACTACTAGGTTCTTCTTTTGCGCGGTGGTATATTCTTACGGCGTAGTACCAGTGCTCAAGTACTGGATGATCTCTATGAAATAGTCATCAACAATCTGTACTGAGAATAATTGTGCATCCAAACAGTTGTATTCTAAATTCATAGGTTCTTCTCCATTTGTGACCCTTGACAGGTGGTCAAGTCCTGCATTTAGTTTTCTTGGTTTAACTATTACTTTGAAGTCAAATTCTTGAAATAGCAATAACCATCAACAAATTCTCCCCCCAAACATTGACTTGTCGACTAGGTATTTCAGGGTTGAGTGATCTGTAAACATCTTAAAGTGTTTTCCCAATAGGTAATGTCTGAACTTCTGTAGTGCATAGACCATGGATAGGCCTTCTCTTTCTGTCATGTTATAATTTTGTTCAGAGTATGATAAATTTCTTATTTCAAATGCTATCGGGTGATCCAAGTCTCCCGCTCTTGGTTGTGCTAAGATAGCTCCAAGTGTTATTGCTAATGCATCTACATGCACATGGAATGTCTTTTCCCAGCCTGGAAATACTAATATTGGTGCAGTAACCATCTTTTTGTTCAGGGTATCCAGACCATGTTGAAACTCATCGTTCCATTGATACTTTGTATCCTTTCTTAACAACTTTTCCATTGGTGTTGTGATCTGCGCATATCCTTTGATGAATTTCCTATAGTATCCTGTGTGTCCTAACATTTCTCTTAGCTAGTGGATTGTTTTTGGTGCTGGTAAGTTAACAATGACTGCAATCTTTGTTGGATCCACTAATAATCCTTGGTTGCACACTATCTGGCCCAATAGAGTCCCAAATGGTGTTCCAACTATGAATTTCTTGATGTTCAGTGATATCTTGCACTATCTACATCTCTCTAACATTAGTCATAAAACTTCCACATGGTTTTTCAACAGACTATATACTGTCCAATCATCCAGGTATACTTCAAGAAACTAATGGATGAACTCCTTAAATGCTGCGATGACCACTCTGGAGAATATTGTGGGTGCATTCTTCAGTCCAAATGGCATGACTATGTACTAATAAGATCCCCATTTCATTGCAAATGTGGTCTTATGTCTGTCCTCCTGTGTTATCTCGATCTGATGGTAGCCTGAGATTCCATCAGTGAATGAGTAAGATTCATGTCCCCCCACATTCTCTAACACTTCATCCATGAATGGTGTAGGGAATGGGTCATGTAGGCATGCATCGTTCAACTTCCTCAAGTCGACGCATATATTGATCCCTCTTTCCTGTTTCTTGTCCTGTACTACCATCAGGCTTATCCATTCTAATTCCTCAATTGGTTCGATGATGTCGGCTTCAAGCATCTTGTCAATCTCATCTTTAGCTTTATGTTTATATATGGGGTTCAGTCTATAGGGTTGTTGTTTAGTAGGTATTGTGTCAGATTTGAGTGGTATCTTCATTTCTCCTAATTCTCCTTCTATACCCTTCATCTCTATAAATGTTGTGGGAAAAAGGTCACTATATTCTCACAACAACTCTATGATGCTTTATACTGTTTGCTCATCCTAGTAGTCTCCAATGCTAGCCATTTTGGGATACTCAATTGTCCCAATGTTAACTTTCTTTACCTTGGTTGGCACATAAATGACTTATGATTCTATAGGTGGTCCTTCCACATCTCTTTTGCCTTCTACTTCCTCGATTTGAATATCGTGCGGATCATCTTCATCTAGTGCTTCCTTCTATACATGGTAACAAGACAACAATTCCTTGACTGTCTGTTTATTCTATTGTTTCTCTTTAGTGATAAATTCTATTTCTAGTTCTTTGATGAATATTAATCCTCTGATTCATTTGAGGGCTGTGTCTATGTTGGGGTTCTCATGCTCAAATGAGAAAGTGATTGTGAAGTTCTGTTGCAATGTCCTCCATGTTGTAGTTCCTTTGTGCAATTATTGGGTTGTATACAAGTTCGCTGGTATACCCTCTAAAGTATGTATGAAGTGATGAGGTCATTCCTCCGGTGGTGTCATCTTCCACAACATTCTACACTTGGCCAAGTGTTCCGCTAGTGCCTCTTGTCCTTCATATTTTCGATGTTTGTCGTATTCCTGTTCTGCGTTGAACCTTATGCGCAATAATTGCTTACATTGATACCAGTCTATGATGGTCTCTTTATGTGCATGCCACCATCTTGTGGGTGTGGCCTTGAGTGCTAAGTCAAGTGCTAACAATATCTATTTCTCTAATAATTCATCTTCATATTATGTCAAGAATGTTTCCAAATCATTTAGTCTGCAGAAACTGGGTGGTTCTCTGATTGCTATGCCTACCCACCTTATTGCGTAGTCTATTCTTGCACATATTCTCGTGGATACTTCGTGTAGTCTCTGCTGCCAGTTTTCTAACCCGGTGTCTGAGTCTATTGCACATGAAGTAATTCTCTGCCAACTGAGTACCTTGTCTATAGTTGGGTTTACGTAATCCTCATCACGCACAGTTGTTCTGTACAACTGGCCAAGCTTCTCTAAGTCCAGGAAAGTGGGTTCTACAAACATCTCCCTTTTCGATGGATCTAGTGGTGCTATGACCCTGTATTCTCTGGAATCAAATGTCATTTTCCTGGTTTTCAAATTTATTATGGCTTGGTTGTCAGACTCCCAATCCAGACCAAGCAATGTCGGGTAAGGTGTTGTGCCATATACTATTTCAATGACTTCAAAGTCTACTTTAGTGCGCACTCCATACATATCTACTGTCACTCCTTTCACTCTACCTATTGGTAGGACTCTATGCTGATTTTCTAGTTTCAATTGAACGGTTGAGTATCCCAATGTTGGTTCTCCCATGCATTTCCATGTCATCTTTGGTAGAACATTCACTACGGATCCTAGGTCTAGTATAATGTCTCCCATATTGAAATCCCCAATATTAACATTTAGTCTAAATTCCCTACTTGTTCGTCTTCTTATGTGTAGGTGATTGACGGTTTTTTGTTCTATCTTTTCTTTCCTCTCACTACTACATTTCTCTAGTATGTTGTGCAGTATTTTCATAGATGAAGGATCACTTAATACGTTTATGCATGATTGCAAAAAGACTTTGATTGTACTTACTTGTCCCTTGGGATGCATTCCATTGGTATGGTCCAGCGATGGAGGCATCTCATATTCTAGAGCTTCCTTTCTTTGTTGTGCAGTCGAAGTTATGTCCTCCTTCTGAAATTCTTGTCAGGCTTCTTTAAAGATCTCCTTTTCCTTTTGTGCATCAAACTGCTTCTTGGGGTTAGTGTTCTTCTTTACCCATTTGTTCTTCTCTCGTTCCTATCAAGCTGCGTCATTTCCTATTTTTCGTTCCTCCATGAGTGAATATATTGATGTTTCATCCGTCATTCCTTGCTTTGGATGAAATCCACTGAACATTCTGATTGTTCTGGTTCCTGTTTTCCTGAATACTTACTAGTAGTGTCAGACATTCCTCTGTATCATGGTCCGATGCACGACAATACATACAAGTTGCTGGTGGGAGTGGACATTCCCGTGCATAATGTCCTTGTTGCTGATAATTGTGACATGTGATTGGTCCTCTACCATGTATGAAACCTCCTATGGATCGTCCTCATCCTCTTTAGCCTGCTCGATCACCTCTCAATACTTTATACTGTGGTGCCTAATTATACTGCGCGGTATTGTATTGGGGTTGTACTGCGGCTGCACGTTATTGTAGGGTTGTTGCTCAATATTATACTGTTGCTTTGCAATGTTGTATGGAGCTGGGGCTTGATTGAACTGTGGCGTTGCTTGCCCAGTCATCATTTCAGCCCATACCCTATATGCATCTGATGTTCATTCCCGCATCAACTCCATAGTTCTGCAATCTTCATCATGATGGCCCACTGACTTGCAAACAATGCAATATGAACTCTTTGGGATTGTCTGATATTTCTACATCATCATGTAGTGATAAGGTTCATGACCCGGTTTCTTTCATATTTTGCACCATAATCCTCCCTGTGGTAGTGGATTTGGCATACCTGTTGCCATATACTACGCGAATGTTGGGTACTCATTCTTGTGGTGTCCTTCTGTCATGCACGTGGTACACCAAACGAATTCTCGTTTGGCCTTGTTCTTATTATGGTTTAGCTAAAATGTTAAATTGTTCAAATCCTCCTTCAATTCTTCGATAACTGGGTATGTCTGTTCATACTGGTTCTCTTCCAGTTGCAAGGTTGCTTGCATATCCTTTGCCTGCGTCTGAAACTTCTGTTGTCGTAAGGGATATTTTAAGTGTGGGTGTAGTGAGTTGACAAACAGGTGCCGATCATGGATGATTATAAGGATGGAAATTTATTTTAAAATGTAGAAACCTTAGCGAATCTTAATATTCCTTCATATGTCAACTATAAAATGTTTGGCGATATTTTTATAAAAATATTCAACTTTCTAAGGATTTTATATAGTTTGTATAAAATTTTGGCGATTTTAAAGGTAAAATAATTTTATGCTATAAAATTTGGGTGAATCGTTTTTAGAATAGCGAATCATTTTTTGGGAAAAACCATGGAAAATTAGCCCATGAGCGAAATTTATCCCCTAAAATCATCTCTGGACTGTCGATGTTGAATATCAGTCATAAGGTATTTTAACTTTCCCTTCAGTTGCTTGAATCTCTTATCAATCTCCCATACAGATTCTCCTGGTTTCTATCTTATTTCGATCATCTCATTCATGTACTGATCCTCTGAGCTCAGCTTCTTGAACTCATTTATAAATAATTTCTTAATGTCGGCCAGTGTCCTTGTCGTCCTAGGGGCATTGTTTGTGTCTAAACTTATGTACCAGTCTAGTGCGCTGTCTCTTAGCGTAATTGCTAGCTGCATGAGTTTGGTATCTTCATCAATGATCTGCTTTTCTTCCTAGATCTTTGCACAAATTAACAAATGCTTCTCAGGGTCTTCTACTGCTTCTCCTCGAAATTATAGTAATCTGATGGTGGGATCATGTCCTACCATTCTGAATACAGAACTACTACCTCCTCCACGCGGTGTAGATACTTGGCTAGTGTTGCCTGAATTGTCTCCTTGATTTGTTGCTCCTTGTGTAGATGTACTTCCTGCTGTCGAACTTCCTCTGAACTTCGGTTTCCTACATGGTGGTGTTCTCTTTGGTGTATTAGTTGCACATGGGTTTGTGGGTTCCACACTAACATTAATATGGATAGGATGGCTGGCTTCTCCTTTCTTTTTTGGGATTCTCATCTTCCTCTCATATGTTGCACAAAGGATTTCCTCAATATGCTCCATAGCCCAGAGATCCTCTACCTCTTCCTCATCTCTAGCCAATCCCTCCCTTGCAGCTACGGCTCTCTTCTTGGTATTCACCTTATATTGGTAGGGTACTCCGCTACGCATCGTTCCCGATGACACCAATATCCACTTGATCTGGTCGTCATCCATCATGATCGAATCCACTTCCTCCTCCTTCTTGTCTTTATCCTTACCTCCTTCCATTTATCCTCTCTCTATCAGTGCTTCCCCCCTTCCCCCATGCACACAGGGAAGTTTAGTTGTTTGATTCCATTGTCATTACACCTTTGTTATATAGTAGTATCTTAATAGAAGTATACAAGGATCGAATGTACCTTCCTCGAGGTCCATGAAGAAATTCTTTCTCTACTATGTTGTATGACTTCGTTGTGTCAACTGCAAACTCTGTGATGAAACCTACCACAATACTGTCAAGCCAAAATTCGACTACGTGGGTGAATTTGTTTTTCACCTATTGTAACTGCTCAGTCTATATTGGGGTCCAATCTAGCTATCGAATCTGGTTCATTGCGTGGTTATCCTTCAACCTTAGTATCCACTCTTGTAGTAGATGTGGAAAATCACAGAAAAAGACTTCGTGTAAATCAGTAAATACGTATGTATCCAGATACTTGTGAGGTGTGATCCTAGGGTTTCTATTGTCTTTCTATGAAAACTCTAGCTCTTTGGTTCTCAACCAGCCTTCGATTTCTACTTTTGTGGGGTTCCAAGTTCTCAACATTCCCTTCTAGTGGCTCATTTCTCTCTTCTTTCCCTCGTTCTTTTCTCGCTCAATCTATCTCATCTACTTAGTCCTCTCTCGTTCCTATTAACTGAAAACATAACCATTTGTTGGTTTTAATAACTTATTATTCTTTCTTGACCATCTGATTTATTGACCCATGGTTCATGTCTTTTAGGTTTCCAACAAAGCCTCTAAAACTATTTGCCCTCTTGGTAAACCAGAAGGCAACACAGTACACAGATAGCACTGTGCAGTCTCACCCAAGATAGCTTTAAATGGGTGGTTGTAAGACTTAGGTGTTTACAGCCTAGGATTGAGTAATATATAGGGGTTTATTATTCAGATCCATGTACTACAAACTGTGATTGCAATCTCTTTTCTTCACAGGTGCGCATTTACCTTTCACAGTTTATTTCCCGAACAACACAATCGTATTCCATAACAATGTATTAACTCATTCATTAAGCATAACAATTAACTGTTGAAAGAAAAAAAAGATATACATGCATTCATCACATTACAAAAATGTTACCATGGTTCACCCCCTCCTGGGATACCTCCACAAATATTTGGCTCTTGGCTCTTTTATTATGATAGTTCTCCATTCCCAACGCCGCGCGCTTACAATTCTCCTTAGATGGGTAAGATCTATATGAGTTGAACTAGATCGCACCAGGCTCCACAGCCTACGATCTAATCCTCAGATCTTCCTTCTCTCCTATGTTATTATCTCAACAACTTACAAAAATGGTTCACACTAGTATTACATAATGCATCAACTCGTACATAACTATGATGGAAAAATACAAAAGAAAGCGATCGAACCTCTATATGATACCTACATATCTATATTTATATATGTCGGTCTCTTAAACCATTTACAATTTATTACCAAAACCCTAAACCTACCAACATTAGGTCTTACTCCCATGTGCACATGTTGTTCTTCCTCCAGCTGTCGCTTTCTTTATGCACGCTTTCTTTCATGTGTGCGTGTTGTTCTTCCTCTAGTTGTTATTTCATTTTTTGCATGCTTTCTTTCCCACGATCATCCTTCTTTCCACTTCAGCCTTGTGCAGTAATGATCCACAAAAGTGTATAAATGACAAACTCCTATGTCAGCATGTCTCAAAATCAATAAATTGAGTCCCTTCCATCTGAGCGTCCACCACTTCAATCCTCAACCAAATGCAAGCTCATAAAATGGAGACAATGAGGTTCTCTAACAATTAGGGAAGAGCTTGGGGGTTGAACAATGTGTTCATACTTAAAAGGAAAAAGGGATGTAGACTCATATGAGAAGTGAAAATTTCTCCAGAGTATATTTTCTCTCAATAGTTGAATTCTCTCCTCTTCCACGGCTTTGATAAGGCCCATTTTATAGCCTTCAAATGGAACTGAAGTGTCGAGTTGGAGTGTTTCCAATATATGGAAGGTCAAGGATCATGGATCATGTGACGTGACATGGAAACCCGACACCATTTTTAATTTTGGGCACAAAACTTGATGTACACGAGCTGTAATGGTGCAACCTATGTATACACAAGTTGCATAGCTATTAGGGCACGTATATGTGGAAAAATATGATTTTCTAGCTCTGGGAAGTGAAAAAGGGACTTCAAGTCTGCATAGGGAAATTGAAAATGCCTTCTGAGCAAGTTGCATGGGGTGAGGAAAATATTGCTATAATAGATGCCCCGTAATGGGTGAGGTCAGAGGAGTATCTGTGATGGCTCAAATACATTATAATTCCTATAAGTGGAGTGATGGAGACTCAGTTGGAAGAACTAGTTGCTCATTACAATATTGCAATACATATTGACTTTGTGCACATGGCTACCAATTTGAATTACACTGCAGATCCATGTGGAAAATATACCAAGTAGCTACTCATGGAAATGAATAGGAAATACAAAGTAGACATAGTCACGAACAAGGCCCAGTGAAGACCAGTCTCAAAACTAATCTGAAGATATATTTATACAATGGAGTACAATTTGATCTCCCATGATCATTGAAGTCATACGTGTTGGTGCAATGAATGATAGCAACAACTCAAAAAATATGCTACTATAGCTGGTGTCTTCAAGTATTCTACACGATCTGCCCAAGGTGAAAATCAACATTATGTGAATAAAAGAGTTGAATTCGAACAAAATGAGACTTTGTTTGATTACCGGTTGTTGGTTCTAATGGAGGGCTTCTCTCTACTACCTGCGTCATAAACCCAGGGTTCATATCTGTAAGGGTACCTGTTATCACTCTAGGAAACTCTCCTAGGCTATAAGTCAGAGATGCCTGGTAACTTAATCTTTTGGAAACTATTTTCTCAATAATAGGTGTGGGTTTGGATCAAGATGAATATCTTAATCTCTGGATTGTATCTTCAAGACAGTCTAACTATATTCATGCAATACAAGGCCTTCAAGAGCTATTTATCAGATAGATTTGTATAACAAATGGATAAGAAAACCAATCGATTAACCAAAACATACATAAACCATATATATGATGAGTCAACAAACTAGCCAAAGATGCTTATGATTCTTGCTTAATAGTCAAAAGTAAGATGACAATTACCATAGGACCATTAAACAAAGACTAAAGAATGAATTCAACTCATATGCATAGACACAGATGAAGGAGGGTCTGACAATAACAAATGAAAGAAGCTTGCAGGCTTGATATTTTAAAGAAAATGTCTTTTATACAAAAATAGTAGAATATAGAATTCAAAATCGAACCCTTAGTTCATCTTCTGTCTTCAGCTTTATAGCTTTACAATACAGTTTTCAGATCCTAAAAGAATGGATCAGATATGCTAAAGATGGAAAGTCAAAACTAAATTGCAAAAAATAAGGAAAGATCCTCAAGATGTGGTCAATCCCACATATGATAGTCTTCAGAGGTAGTAGAGTCCTGATGCAGTGCAGACTAGCCTCCCAAGGCTGTTTGATGACTCTTCCAAAAGATAGAATTCGAATTTGCTGAGTTGTGCCAAAATCCTAATTTGTTGCCACCAAAATTGATTTGAACACCTCATTTTATATTTATGCATCAAAAATAGACATTGAATCTAACTCTATAATTCAACATCTATCTATTAAAAGTGGTTTCAAGTGATTCGGATCAGTAAAACTTCGATCTAGGCATTTTTCAACAAATCTGGCAGTGACAGGCTTTCGGTGGTTAACACTTGAAAAAAATGGGTGCTTTAACCACCGAAAGCTCTACTTTCGATGGTTAAGGAAGGAAAAATTTAGGCTTGTTAACCACCGAAAGCTGTAACTTTTGAAAAATGGATCTGTGGTGAATTAATTTGCATGAGAATCACAATGACTCGGATTCTGTGAGATAGAGATGAGAAATAACAACAAACTAAGATTTGATTCCTAAATCAAAGGGATTTCAAATGGAAAATCATCACAGTGATATCTCTTGGAACTTAGTTTTATGAAAGTCACGTGAAACAAAAGAGTTAATCAGAATCAAATGGATAATGAATTTATGAATATGCAAGGTGTTGATTTGTTTGACTTGATGCATTAGGTTTTGACATGTGGACTCAATTTGTCGACTTGGCTGTATGGGATCAACTAGAGGACATGTTGATGAGGATATCCATCCAACTGATTCAATGAGTTAAACGTGGTAGTGGAGATCAAATTTATATCCAACAGAATAGCTATTATGCAAAATCTTTGACATCTGCGATCTCAAGATTAGATTCTCTGAAATCAGCTCAGTGAAAGATTGATGACTTTAATTCTGGCAGCTTGGCGATGGGAAAATTCAACCCTACAGCTCAATACAAATTCCCTTTGTTCGGGGCTCTTCCTCATGATTTGATGCCTTCCATTAAAACCTATCAAATACTTACAAATCCAGTTGTGCATGCATTTATCGAACCTCTGCATTTACAAAATTTGCCAACCTGAGTATTTTGAATTTTCACATTTATGAAAACGCTACCTGATATTGCGGGGAACTTTTGACTGCCTTCCCAAGCTCAAAGTTCATATCTGAAAGCACCATTGGAAATATTAGGATGTGCAGTTGTCAATCGACTATTTGATCATGTGAAACAAACTTTCCATGGCTGAGAAAAATGATTTTTCCCAAGGCAGGCTATTTCTGGAAAATATGCACTTTCTGTGGTTAAACTAGACCCGAATTTAGCCTGTTAACTAATGAAACCTTTGCTTTCGATGTTTAATGAGTGCTTTTCAGGCCCGCCTAAACCACTGAAACCTGACATTCTCGCTTTTGCTTGAGAAGACCAAATCCAATGCTTGTTCCAAGTTTATTTCCAGAAAGTAGACCATCTAACCCACCTAAAATAATTTAGAAACAAATTTTTGGACCTCTTCCTATCACCTAAAATTTGAAAAAATGACAGTGTTATTTTAGGAGATAACTTCTGGCTCCTACTCGGGGATGGAATCCTCCCAGTGAGGTTCCAAGAACAAGAAGACCCGTGCCTGTCCATTATACATAAAAATTCTGCTCAGCAATCATTTACAATTTGTATTGTGTCAGTCCATTGGGTTATGGAGCCATCTAGCCTGAGAAACTTATGTTCAAACAACCTGTAGCCTGTTGTGCTTATTCAACCAATAACTGAAAAAAATCTAAGTGCTCATATGAAGAGCTTATTCTTCTGCCTATCCCTACTGCTAACCAAATCTAAAATTTGGTCAGGTAAACGCAGATTTCCATAACAGCCATTTGAGCAACTTCAAAAGCGTGATGACTTTATCTCTATCACTGCTTAATAGGAAATAACTAAAACATATCAAAAGTAGTAAATAAGCTTTCAGAAAGTCATACTCACCCATGGAAATTGATGAATGAATGAAATCTAGAACTTTCATAGGGTCTAAAATAAGTAATTCTATCAAATCATCCACCGGGTCTCTAAAATCAAGATCAAAATCATTATGATTCATGAAAAATGATTGCCCTTCCATGATTGGCTCTCTATTTGTAGATAGATGTCTTCCTTGGAAGTCTTCTTGTTGTCCCAACTAAGAACTGAGATCCTGCTGCTTGCTGTCTTCACTGATATCAATACTAAATGTGGATTGTTCTTCCTCTGTAAAATGAAAATACAAACTCAACTGCTGATCAGAAACTTTCTGTTCCTCCTCATATCTGCTGAAATCTGTCTCGGTCTTTAAATTAGAAAGTTAAGGGCTTCCTTTAGAACCTACTACAGATCTGAAACTATCACCTTCTAATGTGTCAATCTGATAATCATCTTTGGGGTTTTCAAAGGGGACAATTTCATCTTCAAGACAATCTAAGTTGGTAGATTCATTTGATACAATGTCAAAAGCATCCATACTTTATCCTCCTGAAGATCACCAATATCTTGGTTACAATGATAGATGTCCCCTGTTGCAACATACTCTTTGAAGCTATCATTAAGCACATCATGTATACATTCATGATCATCTCTTTGTGTAGCTAAAGGAACCAACTCTTCGAATTTATAACAATCAGACTTAAGGATGGCAAGAGAGCATTCAGTTTTTTTATTATCCATTTGTAGTTCATGTTGATGGGAAAACTCAACATCTTGAAGATCATTAAAGGGATGTTGTATATTATGAGGGAGATCTCTTTCTATATTTACATATTCAAGCTTACAATGTAATTCATATTCATCACAACAATTATCAAATGCAAACTCATCTGAAAAATACCTTTTGCAGTGCTCAGTGAATGTGTTGTGAAAATCCTTCAATGATTAAATATTAGAAGGAGGTAAATAAAAATACCACTGACGTGCATCACCATACAATGAAAACATGAACATCTTCATGTTGTAGATCTAATAGATGCATGCACTCATGAAACTTGAGGAGGTGTTCTGCAAGATTGTCTTATTTTCTCTCTTTGAAGATAGGCAGAAAATCTCCCCATTCTGACATATTAGGTACTGGATGTGGGAAACCAGGAACTAAAGAGAAGTCAAGAGGTGCAAACCTCCGAGCCAAAAGAGCAGCAAATTATTTTGACATTTGAATATCGTGGAGTCCCCACTGAATCCGTCCTTCATGGAGTCACCAGATAGATGATTACAACCAATGTAGTGTCCAACCTTTGTCTATCATCAAAGATCAGATCTATGTCATCTCCCAAGGAAGCTAAGCTTCGATCTCCTCTCCCTGGTAATGGTGCCAATTTGTTATCACTCCAGGAAACTCTCCTAGTCTATAAGTCAAAGATGCCTGATAACTTAATCTTTTGGAAACTATTTTCTCAATAATAGGTGTGGGTTTGGATCAAGATGAATATCTTAATATCTGGATTGTATCTTCAAGATAGTCTAACTATATTCATGCAATACAAGGCCTTCAAGAGCTATTTATCACATAGATTTGTATAACAAATGGATAAGAAAACCAATTGGTTAACCAAAACATACATAAACCATATATATGATGAGTCAACAAACTAGCCAAAGATGCTTATGATTCTTGCTTAACAGTCAAAAGTAACATGACAGTTACCATAGGACCATTAAATAGAGACAAAAGAACAAATTCAACTCATATGCATAGACACAGATGAAGGAGGGTCTGACAATAACAAATGAAAGAAGCTTGCGGGCTTGATATATTAAAGAAAATGTCTTTCATACAAAAAAAATAGAATATAGAATTCAAAATTGAAACCTTAGTTCATCTTTTGTCTTCAGCTTTATAGCTTTACAATACAGTTTTCAGATCCTAAAAGAATGGATCAGATATGCTAAAGATGGAAAGTCAAAACTAAATTGCAAAAAATAAGGAAAGATCCTCAAGATGAGGTTAATCCCACATATGATAGTCTTCAGAGGTAGTAGAGTCCTGATGCAGTGCAGACTAGCCTCCTAGGTCTATTTGATGACTCTTCCAAAAGATAGAATTCAAATTTACTGAGTTGTACCAAAACCCTAATTTGTTGCCACCAAAATAGGTACCAAAACTGATTTGAACACCTCTTTTTATCTTTATGCATCAAAACTGGACATTGAATCTGACTCTATAATTCAACATATATCCATTAAAAGTGGTTTCAAGTGATTCGGATCAGTAAAACTTCGATCTGGGCATTTTTCAACAAATCTGGCAGTGACAGGCTTTCGGTGGTTAACACTCAAAAAAACTGGGTGCTTTAACCACCGAAAGCTCTTCTTTCAGTGGTTAAGGAAGGAAAAATTTAGGCCTGTTAACCACCGAAAGCTGTAACTTTTGAAAAATGGATCTGTGGCGAATTAATTTGCATGAGAATCGCAATGACTCGGATTCTATGAGATAGAGATGAGAAATAACAACAAACTAAGATTTGATTCCTAAATCAAAGGGATTTCAAATGGAAAATCATCACGGTGATATCTTTTGGAACTTGGTTTTATGAAAGTCATGTGAAACAAAATATTTAATCAGAATCAAATTGATAATGAATTTCTGAATATGCAAGGTGTTGATTTGTTTGACTTGATGCATTAGGTTTTGACATGTGGACTCAATTTGTCGACTTGGCTGTATGGGATCAACTAGAGGACATGTTGATGAGGATATCCATCCAACTGATTCAATGAGTTAAACATGGTAGTGGAGATCAAATTTATATCCAACAAAAAATCTATTATGCAAAATCTTTGACATCTGCGATCTCAAGATCTGATGCTCTGAAATCAGCTCAGTGAAAGATTGATGAATTTAATTCTGGCAGCTTGGTGATGGGAAACTTCAACCTTACAGCTCAATACAAATTCCCTTTGTTTGGGACTTTTCCTCATGATCTGATGCCTTCCATTAAAACCTATCAAATACTTACAAATCCAGTTGTGCATGCATTTATCGAACCTCTGCATTTACAAAATTTGCCAACCTGAGTATTTTGAATTTTCACATTTATGAAAACGCTACCTGATATTGCAGGGGACTTGTTACTGCCTTCCCAAGATCCAAATTCATATCTGAAAGCACCATTGGAAATATTAGGATGTTTAGTTGTCAATCGACTATTTGAGCGTGTGAAACGGACTTTCCACGGCTAAGAAAAATGATTTTTCCCAAGGCAGGTTATTTCTGGAAAATATGCACTTTTGGTGGTTAAACTAGACCCAAATTTAGCCTGTTAACTACCGAAAGCTCTGCTTTCGGTGGTTAATGAGCGCTTTTCAGGCCCGCCTAAACCACTGAAACCTGATATTCTCACTTTTTCTTGAGAATACCAAATCCAATGCTTGTTCCAAGTTTATTTTCAGAAAGTAGACCATCTAACCCACCTAAAATAATTTAGAAACAAATTTTTGGACCTCTTCCTATCACCTAAAATTTGACAAAATGACAGTGTTATTTTAGGAGATAACAGTACCAACAAAGCCTAAAACTATCGGCCCTTCTGTTAAACCAGAAGGCAACACAGTACATAGAGTGCATTGCGCAGTCTCACCCGAGATAGCTTTAAATGGGTGGTTGTAAGACTCAAGTGTTTATAGCCTAGGGTTGATCATGAGATAGGGGATCTATATTCTGAACCATTAACTATGATTTGTATTACTAACTACATTTATCCTCTTTTATATTCTAATATCCGTGGTATCTTTTCGCTATATTCCCACAACAATTAACCAAGCAATATAATAACTCATTTATTCATTGCATACAACATTTAACTACTAAAAATATCACAAATATATGCACGCATTCATCACATTGCATAGGTATTACTATGGTTCACCCACCCCTAGGCTACGTCCACATCTTGGCTCTCTTATTATGGCAGTTCTGCAATTCTCGCGCCTTGTGCTTACAACTCTCCTCAGATGAGTAAGATCTCTGTGAGGCGAACTAGATCGCACCAGGCTCCTCAGCCTGCGATCTAATCCTCGAAATCTACCTTTTCTCTCCCTCTTAGCTCACTTTCTTTTTAGAAATAGTACATCTAATCAAAAAAAATTACATAGAAACGATCTCAACTCTACAACAGTAGTAAAGCTCAACCTTAGCGAACCTCTCTGAACTTGTCCATGATACCTTCGTATCTATATTTATATCTATCGGGCTCTTCAGCCGTTTACAGAAAAACCTTACAAAAACCCTGACCCTACTGGCGTTAGGTCTACCTTCTCCACATGTGTCCATTGCTTCCTTCCATCTGTCGCCTCCTTCTTGCATGCACATGTGTTGTTCTTCTTTCTAGTTGTCTCTTTCCTCCTCCACACTTTATTTCCCATGATTTCTCTTCCATCTGTCATTCTTCTTTGTGCATGCTTTATTTACCACTTCGGTTTGCTGCCAATAGGCCCCTAACACTGGCATGTGACTCGTCCTGAGTCACCTAATCTTCATGAGCTGCCTTGATCTCTTCGGTGATCATTTGGAATTTTTCCCTCAGCTCTACTGCTTTTTTCAACACCTACGCGGTCTTCTCCTTAATGGTATCCATTACTTGAACTTCCACTTTATCGCTCAGAAGTCCTGCACATTATGCATGTGCCTGTGCCATATGTGTTCTATCTGCTTCTGCCTATGCAAGTACTTCTACTACTCATTCCTGTAGTGGTTCTATTTGAGCCTGACATTCCTTTTTCTGTGTCTGCGCAATGATAAGTTATGCTGACATATTCTTCAAATCGTGCATCCCCTTGACATGTTTTGGGATTGGTATAGTATTTTTCCTCTCTTTGAGTTCTTGGATCACTTCATTGATCCTTTCCTCTTCCTTGTCCCAACGTTGAACCTGTGGATCCTCCTCCAGCCTTGTCCAAAGTTTCACTTCTTTGTCGAGCAAGTTAACTTCCATGCTAACCTGCTTCTCCATCTCCTATATTTGCATTGTTGCTACCTGCCTCCTTTTCTCCTTTACTGCTGGTGGAGTTGTTGGTGTTAGTTTTTCTCAGAGATCCCCAATCTCCTTCTGGTATCGAGCAATTGCCTGCACAATTTGGTCGATCTTTTCTATGGCTGGGAGTTCATTTCCTTGTACAGTGTATGGAATTTTCCCAAACATTTCTCCCACTTTGCATTCCAATTCATTCCTGTGTTTCGTCTCCTTCTGAGTTTTGGATTTGGCCTGCTCATACTCTTTTTCCAGCACTTCCCGCTGCTTTGTTTCTTTCTATATCTCAACTACATTTTTACATGCCCGAGACTGCATTTCATGGTCAATGCTAACCTGCAATTTGAGCAGTGCTCTTGATGGAATCCATGTCAAGACCAATTGGTTGTGGTCCAAATCCTTTAGTGGTGTCTGTCCAACTATTTTATCCATTCGTAGCATGCTCAGTTTTATGTGGACTGTTGAGTTTTCATGTGGCATTGGGAGGGATGGGTCTCTTTCTTCGACCTCCACTCTTTAGTTGGTTTGTGTTGTCGACGGCTCTATGCCTCTACTTATAATTTCTCTCTGGGCCTCTCCGAGTGTCCTGAGGAGCTGTCCTATTTCTGCTAGCTCTTTTTGCAGATTATCCCTGTGATGTGTTGCGTGGTCGAAGTCTTCTACTTGACAATCCTGGACCATTCTGGTGATCATTTCTCCATTGTCCTTTGTGATCGTATAGTCAATTGACACTCGTTGTGCCTTTGATTTCTTGTGCACGCCTGTGGCCTATACAACCAGTCTCTTAGTTCCCCCTGGCTACTGTGTGATGGGGTTTGGGGCGGTCTCCTGCGCTCCCTTAGCTTGTTTTGGTTGTTCGTTGGTCTCTTTCTGCCCCTTCTAGGTTCCTGTCTGCTTTAACCCTTCATTTGCCCGAGTCAGTTTTTTTTGGCCCATCCTTGGTTTCTTGGGCATTGGGATTTGTGGAGGCTGTGTTTCCACATGCACTTCTTCTCCTTCTGCGGGTCCTTTTGGTACTTCTTGGGGAATGGATAGGATCCTCCATTCATCAGGCCATTCACTAATGACCATGTGTATATCACCTTTTGTGATGTAGTAGCGCATTAGTAGCCACTATTTATCTGGATCCTACCTTGGTTGTATCCTCATGGCTTGACATGTAGCCCAGAAGTTATCGATGTCCCCATATCGCATGACAGCTTCTGGTGTTATTCTCCATGACCAGTTAATAACTTCCTGCATGTCCCATAGGTATGCTTCAAAGATGATTCCACTGTCCCTCTTATGTATGGCCTGTGGCCCAAATCTCAGTACTAGATATCTCACTCCTGCTGGCTGTGGTCTAGTAGAAAATACTACATACTCTGGTTCCCACCATCCCATGAAGGCTATGAGGGTGAGCAGCCATGAGTAATGGAATTTTGTGCCAAGTTCTTGCGCATCCTTGCAGTCCACTTGGAACAAGTTTAACAAATAAGGTGCCCAGCTCATGAAGGTGCCTTCTGTGCACTGAGCTACTGTAGTGCTCTAATTTAATTATAACAACCATTCATTTAGAACAGAATAGTAAATTTAAAATTTACTCAAAATTTACTTAATCTAGCACATTCAATCCAATATTTCAATAAATAAAATTTACTAACAATTTACATACCTCACTCTGATGCTATCCGCCGCTTGATGCTATCCGCCGCTTGAACCTGATGCTTCTCCTTAGGACACCCCAAAACCAGCCACCCTACCGACTAGTACGCCTAGCCCTAGGACATCAATGGATGTCCTAGCCCTCCGAGCCCAAAACCTCTTCAGCCCCCCCCGGTGCACTGTAAACTCCACAGTAGATTTCCTCTCCAATCCTCCAAGCTTCCCCCTCTCGTAGAATTCTCCTCTCCTCTGTCTCGTAGAATGAATTTCCCTCCATAATCCTTCTCCACCTCCCTTATTCCTCCTTCACCGCCCTCGCACATTCACTCTCACCTAACTCTTTATTACCCTTATCCCATTCTTAATGGCCTTATCCCTTATTAATTGCCTTATCCCTTATTTAAATGTTTCCCTTTTACGTATTGGTTACGTTATCCCCTATGGGATACGTAACCCCATTTAACATTATATTTATTTTCCCCCCTTTGTTTAATACTTAATTAATCAATTAATTAATTAATA